>PVKU01009863.1:0-57705 GCA_004027475.1 Anoura caudifer | reverse complement strand
AAAAAAAAACAGAAACATACTATTTTCTAAATCATTCGAAGCAAGTTTATTTGGAGAACCATAAAAACCTATCTTCATTCTTAAGAAACGACATAGAAATCAATAAGCTTGGTGGTAAGAACTTTCTAGTGAATAAAGCAAGATTCAGAAGCACTTGGAATCTGATCAAGGGAAAAAGCACGGGTTAGAACAGCAGCTGAACTGAAGGCACAGTGATCCATCGGGCTACGGGCAACCTGTCAGCCTGCAGGTGACCCTTCTGTGCCCAGCTCTCTGCTGGGGTGACCACTGGGCACGGCCTTCTCACGGGAAGAGACGGCTCGGCCCGAGGGCAGAACGGGTTGGACGCCAGGGAGTGCACAGGGACAGGGCGAAAACTATTAGATGCAGAGCCCGGGGTCTGAGGCTGCTGGACACGTAACCATGGGGTTGACCGTCACAGGAGAAGTGGCTCAGTGGAGAGCGGGTGCTGGACACGCAGCCCCACCACGGTCAGTGCCCCCAGACGAGGTTCTGGGGCTCACAGCCACAGCACGGAGGTTCTGGGGCAGCAACTCCTGGGAGCAGTTCTGAGGTCTGTGGGACCGGTCCCTGGAGACCTAGGAACGGGTGGGGACACACCGGCTGGCCCAGCCCTGCAGGGCCCGGAGACCCAGGAGCAAGAAGGCAGCAAGAATCCCCCAAGGTCACGGGCGCACAGCGGTCAGGAGGACCGCACGTCTCCGGGAAGTCGGCAGAACCCTGCGCTGTGCCTGGGCGAGCAGAGAGCAGCCCGCAGTCCGCAGCAGGGCAGTGCAGGGAGCGGAGGTGACTCCGTGAGGGCGGGGCTGTGGAACAGCAGGGGGCAGGAGGCACACAGACTCTGGAGGAGGGGTTCAGACAGGCAGCAAACAACCCTTGCTTAGGCCAACAGGGACCTGGGCCAGGTCGCCCACGCCCCTTGGTGGAGGTTGCTGCGGACCCTCCTCTGCCCCGTATTTTAGGTCGACAGGCATCGCAGCATCTCATTTGCCCGTGGTCACGCTGCCTGTGAGCACGACTCCCCCCACTACCCCCCATCCCTTACAAAGTCCAGGACACATCGCCTGCGCATCTGCCATCCCGACCTGCCCGTTTATCAGGCTTGTGAGCGGAGGATAGAATCACCCGCGTGTGTGACCCCACTGCTTCTGCCCCTGCACCTTGCTGATGCTCCATTCAAAGGGACCCATCCCTGGGGTGTTTAGCCTACTCCCCCCCCCCACGGAGCAACAGAGGAGGGGTGCAAAGACTAAACTGAACGCAGCAACGCTGGAGGAGGCGCCCACACGCTGAAATAGTCCTGCCCGCGGGCGGGGCTCCCCGGATGGGAACGCTCCCGCTGTTTCCTGCTTTTTGGCGCTCGGCTGAGGGTGGCCCCCTGTGCAAAGTCATTCTCTGTGCGTTTGTCCCGACAGCCAGTTTCACGTGAGCGGCCTGGAGATCATTTTAAAGAGCTCCACGCGACAACCTAATATTTTTATATTTCAGAGTTGAGTTTGATTCCCAAAGACGTGAGGGGATGCATGCGGTCCTTCCACAGGGTCACATCGACGGCATACCTGCCGTCGCTGGCAAACAGGTCACACCCCCCCCCACCGGTAGGTAGCCTTCCACTAAAGGGATGAATGAGATCGAGCAGCCATCAGCCTGGGCACCGGAGTTCCAGAAGTAGCGGGTGTCTTCGCGCGAGGTGGTTTGCTTAGACATGCGGTCTTTGCGCGGTTAAACTGAACAAGGATTAGACAAAATTTTCACGCTGCCCGCAGAGAGCTGTCTGAGGAGGTCCTGCCTGAACACCACGGAAGGAGCAAACTCGGGGCCTCGTCTCACGTTCTCTGCTCAAACATGGAAGTTAATCTCCACACACGTCCTACTGCCTGGAGTCGGCAGTTCCCTAGAACCAGGAGCATCCCCTTCCAAGCTGGTGGTCGAAGGGGGGCAGCTGGAGACGGATGGAGGGAGGATTCCAAGCGGCCGCCTGGCCCCCGAGGGGGTCACCGATGGTCTGCTTGCTGGGTGCTTTTCTGCCTCCCAGCAGCCCCAGCCCCTGCGGGGAACGTGGCCTGCAGGAGGCAGGACACCAGCGGCCGTGCGGACATCAGGAGCCCTCCTGCAGAGTCCCCCCCCACCGTGCCCGGGCTGTCCACTGGCCAGTCGCGAAGGCTGATGTGTTTCCTCCTGAAGGAAGGCACTGAACCGCTTACGGAAGTAGGAAGACCTCACAGGCCCGTGCGGCACCCACGGTGGGCGGGGTGAGCACCCTTGTAATTTGTTTGCCGTTTAATTTACATAGTTTTTGAAACGTCACCGAAAGCATGACATCTAGTACAGATAGGATGAAAGGTCTCACCTCGGAACTTCACATTCTTTTTGGTTCGGTGGTGGAAGAAAAATCATCTGGCGTCTCCCACGGAGAATGTTCGAAGTGGTGTCCCGCCGTCTCTCCCGAAGGCGCCTCGGCCCCCCCACCCCATCTGCGTGAGGCCCCAAACCGGGTGGAACTGACCGGTGAGACGGGAGTCGCCGGGGGTGCGGAGCGGCCGTCGTCACAAGACACAGGGCGGCGGCAAGGAGCAGGTGGCCGCCGTGTGACGGCACCTGCTGGACGCGTCTCGCCTGCATCTCAGCTGCGGTGTCCGTCCCTCTGCGGCCAGGCTCCTGCTCACAGTCGGAGCCCTGTCCTTGGTGTCTCATTAGAATGTCAGCTGGTCCAGCCGCTCCCCCACCCGCCTGTCAGGTCTCTGTCACCTCCTCCAGGGGGTGGGCCGGGCAGAGTCAACGTCGTGTTGATCAGCTGCTTCTTCGGGGACCATGAGAGTTTTCAGTCTGGACGGCCTCATGCAGGCGCTTTGAAAAACCCGCCACGAATTCACGCAACTGGGGAAAATGTGCCCATGACCACTTCGTTTCATGGAACCAGAATCTGTAAATGGAAGGACTTAAATGCATTTTTTCGGAAGGGATAAACGTTGAAATTAGTCCTAATCTGGGCTTTGAACTTGTTTCGTGTTCTTGGGAGACACAGACGAAATCCCAAACCTACTTTACGTCCCGGCAAACGTGCTTCGGGTGCCGTGTTCAAACGTGTCTTTCCTGGGAAGAGCGGGCGCCTGGACAGCTCTGTCTGTCTTTGCCAAGGTCCACAGCCAGAGACACTCCGTGCCACCGAGGTGCCTTTCGTTAACGTAAAATCTGAGGCGCTCCCACACACCGACAGCCGGTTCGACCCCCACCGCGGGGAAGCCGTGCCGGACGCTGACCCAGGTGAGTGATGGCACCTTTCCGCACAGACGTACAGAGGGCTGATGCTGACTGATTGTTCTGTTGTTAGCATTTTCCGTGGTGTCTTCCCCCAACGCAAATGGCTTTTAAATAATTCATACTTTTCTGGCTATTTAATTAAGGACGACAGTCTAATTTATGACTGAGGTTTTTTTTTTTCCCCCAAAGCCTTATTGGCCTGTTGATCTCTGAAGCCAGAATGTACTGACACGTGGGGAGAAAACGGAAATTCTTAGGCTACGCCACCGTAGAGGAAGAAATGTGTTAGCTCGGTGACGTTACTGAGCTCTGTAACTCAGTCTTGGCCCCAGCTTTGGATGAATTGACTTCCGTGAGTCCAGTGAGGAGTTCCCTTCAGGGAGGTGACTTATGTCTCCGTGTGTCCGGAAATGCGCCCTTGGTGGCACGTGCCCCGAGGTGGGATAACGGCAGGTCTTACACAGAATGGTGCTCTCGCCCGCTGTTAGTACGGAGGTCACCCGACCGGACAGGCCGCAAGTGTGACCTGTCCAGTTACAACACCTTCGCCCGCACCGACGGCTTTGCTGGGCCTCCCTTCCCTCCTGTGCAAATGGGCACATTAAATACCGGCTTATTAGTGTCTGTCAGGACATGATTTAAAAATGTACAAGGGGGGACCCCATAAAAACCGGGATTTTCTTCTCCAGGGCGGGCCCCTTGCAGTCCAGGCTTCGCCTGCTAGGTGAGTGTGCTAGGAGCCCATCTGTATGAGTGCACCAGCTGGCGCCGTTGTAAGAGGCTGCCTTCGGCTTCAGTGAATCTTTTTGACGACTCTGTGTGTGTGCCCGTTTCATGATGGTAATTTAAGAGCACACCCCCCCCACCCACTGCACTGAGTGTTCAGCAGTTTTTGACCAGAATGGCACAACCCCTGTGCCCCACCCTCCCTGTTCACCCAGTCTCAACCTGCATGAATTTTTTGTTTGTTTGTTTCCCTGGATGAAAAAAGTCCTCAAAGGGAAGAGGCGGAAGCAGCGAAACAAAAACCAGCAGAAGCGCTGAAAGGCACCCACATGGACGAGTTCGGACGCTGTTTTGAGCCTTGGGAAGGATGTCTCGATAGGTGTGTTGTGTCACCTAGAGAGGACCTGATGTTTAAACATGTGAGAATAAATACACAGTTTTTTATAAGTAAGTTCCGCTTTTTTGGGTCCCCCCTCGCCTGTGAAAGGCCCTGGCCAGGGTCCATGCCACACAGCCCGAAGCGGAGGATTCCAGGTCGCCGTGCCCGAGAGACGGTTGAGGTGGATCTGCTCGGACCGAGGGTTTAGGTCACGGATGCCTGTGGCCTTTTTCAGACGGGAGCCAGTGGGGAAGGCCGGCACCCCGGGGAGGGGCTGTCCCTCAGCCAAAGGAAGGCTCAGAGCTGAACCTCCCTGCAGAAGCTCCGGGCGCCTCCCACCCTTGTTTGGGTGGACTTAGGGTTAGAAGGGTCTTCTCCGCTGGCCCTGAGCCCACACCCCCCTGTGTGTGTGTGTGCGTGTAAAAGTCACGTTTACCCGGAGCCCCTGATAACCTCTGTAGCACCGTGAACACATCTTTTGGATGAACTAAGAATGGAAGGGGTCAGGCTGTGAGTCTGCCCGGAGTGAAGCCTGTGGGAGCCACGGACACGCGCCACCCCGCTGGTGTTGCTGTTCAGAGAGTTACTTTTAAAGATGCGCCGAACCACCATTTAATGTAGCCAGTGGGAACCGCGTGGGCAGCATGCCTTCTCTCCCTTCTGGAAACGGTGTTGTCTGACCATCACAGCCGCTGGGTTCCCAGGTGCACAATGAACGGCCTCCAGGCGCATCGGCCCTGGAGCCGCCTCGGTGGTCAGCAACGCAGTGGCGCGGTCATGCTGCTGGGTGGAAGACAGCCTGGGTTACCGCTCCCCACGGGCAGATCACCACCACCAAAGACCTGCCGCCTGACTAACTGGGCCCCACGGCGAACGAAGGGGTGTTTCCGCTTCTTGTTTCCCGGTCAATGCGCATGTGCATATTTACTGAAGGACACAGAGCTGGCTTACCCCCAACAGACCCTACGCTCGGGTTTCCATGGGGATAAAATGTCACCAGGAACAGAGGAATAGAGATGCGATCTCTGCCTGAGGCTGCATGATTCATCCACCTCGGAAGGTGGGTTCCCTTAGGAGGAGGTCGGTTTGCTCCGAGCGCATGGATGTCTGAGTCTGGGAGTGGGATTTGCAGAGTCTGGGAGTGGGATTTGCAGAGAGCTTGGCTTCGCTCCATCGGAGAACGAACCCTGGAGCGTTCTCAGGATCCGTCCAAATGGGGTGCTGGGGGGGAGGGGGCCTGGGAGGATGGAAGGGAGGGAGGGGGCGGGGCTGGGAAAGGGCATCGTAGCAGGTGTGGTTCACTGACCTGCAGGCCGACCGGTGTTCACGGTAAGGTCGTTGCTTGTTTCTCCGGGAAAACAGTGAAGGGCGTGTCAGCTCCCGGGCCGGCGATGAGCCCAGGGAGCAGGAACCAGCACGGTGGGGCCATGACCCCAGGGAGCTGGTAGAAAGAGCAGATGGACAGGGTTTTCGCAGGCCCTGGACGGCCCTCAGCTGCAGCCAAACAGGAGGAAGCCAGGGCTCCGTCTGTGCCGTGGCTCCATCTGTGTTTCGTGTCCTGAGCCTGTGGAGCCAGGAGACACCCCCCCAGACCCCTTTGTCCATTCCCTTTATTCAGGGTTTCTTCCTCTGCATTGTGTCCTGGGGCGCCTCCTGCTGCCTGGAAAGGTGCTCGCGGTTTATTCGACAAATGCTAATCTCCTGGTAGGGCTGCTCCTGGGTCTCCACGGAAGGCGCAGTGGGCCCCTCCGCGAGTTTCCTCTGGGGTGGGTGGGCATCTCCCGTTTCCTGCCGTGTTTAACGGGGGCGGTGCTCCCTCCGGCCTTTCACCAGATGGGTACCAGGTGTGCCAACGGCTCCCACGAGCTCGTCTTCGAATTCTCCCGCCTGTGGCATTTCTGGGTTTGCTTTGATAGATTCTTGTTTTCCTCTATGAGGATTCCTGTTTTCCTGCTCCTTCGCCTGCTTGGCGATTTTTGCGGGATGCCAGATACGGCGATTTAGCTTCGTGTTGAGCATTTTTGCGTTCCCATAAATATTCATGAGCTCTGTTGTGGGCCTCAGTCAGGTCACTGGAAAACAGTCTCATGCTCCCGGGGCGTGCTTGTAAGCATTTGGCTCCGGCAGGAGGAGAGACCGCCTGCTTCTCCTGCCAGTTTTCCGCTGTGTCTGGTGTGACCTCAGCAAGCCCGGCCCTCCGTCAGCTCTTTCCGGTGGCCCCTTCCCGGCTGCTTCCTGTGCGGCTGTGACCCGTGAGGTCCTCTGGTGGCTCCGGTGGCTTCGGTGGCTCTCTGCACGTCTCTGGGCCTCCCTTTCTGTTGTGCTCTCTCCTCCTCTCCCTCCCTCCTCTCTCTCGGGAGCAAAGCCGTCTCTGACCACTGCCCCGCGCCCGGGATACCCATGTTTTGAAGCGTTAACCTACTGCAGTAACGAGGTTGCTGTGGGTGGGGAGAATGCACCCTGTCCCTGGGACCCATGACGTCCCTCCTCTCCTCCGAAGCCTCATTTGCATGAAGATAGAAACCTCATGGGTAAGGAAAATCGATTCGCTTCTTTTGCATCCGGTTAAATGCAGGCCTCCTGTTTCGTGGTCTGGGACAGTGCCATTTCTCCCCAACACGAAGATCTTACTCATGCCCGACGGTCATCGTTTCGCTTCACTTTATTTTCCCCCCACATGACTATTTTCAGCACAAACAGCAATTTCCCGGAATACCCTTCATGAAAAAGAAACATCAGTTCTGCTTCAGGCCGCATCTCTTTCACTTGCAGAATATATATGTGCATATTTTTCCCACACGTAGTTTCTTCGGCATTTTTTCCTCCTAGTAAAATAAGTGACGATCCTTCACCGAGAGTCCCGAAGACAGGCTCTCACGGGGGTGCGACTCCTCGGCTAATAACAAACGCGCCTCCCCATCGACACAGCCCGGCGTGGAGGCGCTGGGCTGCGCTTCGAGGGTCCGTCTCCTTTTCCATAAAGGTTCCCACTGACGTGTCAGCATGGTTCACGGCGAGCATCGCGACATGCTGAACAACGACGATGTCAGCCTAAGTGCACCTGTAAAAATACCTTGGTGCGTCCTACGGGAGCAACGCTGTCCTGAGACCAAACGCCCAGGGAGTCTGCAAGGTCAGAAGCTGATGTGCTGGTGGGGCAGGGACGGGTGGGGGGGGCACACTCAGGGCCTCACAGGAAGTGCGTGAGACGAAACTGGGGGCGCCTGCGGCCAGGAAGGGCGGCGTGCGGAGAAACAAAAGCAAACTAAACTGTTCGGAAGGAGTGTCACGAAGCCCCGGGGACCCGCTGAGAGAGCGCCTCACGGCCAAACTGGAGCAATTAGACCCACGGAACAGGGGACATGACCTTAGTTTATACCCTAGAGCATACGGTTCCCGTCACGGGGCCACACTGATACAAGCCAGTGATTGTGCACAGAACAAAAGGGGGGATGGACCACCGTCCCGGGGGGGATCAGTGCAGGTAACGCCTGTGGCTGCCTCCCTTAGAGAAGGGGGGCCCTCCCCTGGGGAGTGGGGGCACCCCGCGGCCTCCTTTCTGGGCCCGCGCATGGACGGGAGCGAGTGCTGACAGAGGAAAACCCCGAGAGCACGACCTCAGCCAGGGGGTCAAGGTCATCGTCCAGGGTGAGGCCTGTCGATCATTCGCATTCTTGATGCGAACTTGACCTCCGTGGTGCTTCTCCGGAAAACCCATAACCCCAGTCTGGTCCTGAGAAAAACCTCAGGTGAGTGGAAGTGGAGGACAGTGCCCGGCACCCCTGGGCAGCGCTCCTCGGGGCCCCGTGGGCGGCCACACCGCAGCAGAGGGCTCCTCCAGGCATCTCCGCCATCGCGGGGCCAGGCAGGGGCCGGCGCTATCCTCTCCCGGGCAGCGGGCGCGGGTCAGACGGGTGACAGAGGTTGCTCAAAGGCGGCCACCTTCCTGGGTGGGCTCCTGGCAGCTCCTGGACACGCTCCCCACCCTCCGCTGACACTCAGCCCCCGGGCTCCTGGTGAAGCTCGCTGGGACTTTCCAAGCTCTCTGTCCTGTGGCTCGTCCTCGGTCCTTCACTCCTTCCAGCAAAGGGCCGGTCGTCCCCGTGGGGACAGGGGCCTGGGAGGGACACGGCGCAGGAGGGAGAGGTGAGAAGTGACTCCCCATCCTTGGAATTTTGCAATTCTGCTTGTCAGCAAGATGAGCACGGTGGGCACAACGTGCTGGGGTTTTATGAGGTAACTTCTTCAAGGTAAGATAACGCATTTATTCTAAGGTTATATTCAGATTATGTGCACATGTAAATTTCCCCGTAAAAAAAGGCTGAGATGCGAAATTCCAATGTATTGGATCCACCTGAGGTGAAGTGGTTTCCGAAAGCCCAAGATTTCTTTCAAGTGTTGCCACAGATCTCCATGGCAACCAGCGAGCTCCCTGGGATTTGTCAGGAGGCTGCTCTCGTCCCTTGAAATCTTTCTGCTCCTCTCCTGTTCCATTTATTAATTATTTCATGAAAAGTTCCCATTCGCTCAATCATGATGTATTTTGAAGACTTCGACGCGTGTTTCCAAGTCGACACTCCTAACACCGCGTCGTGGCATCTGATCACCAAACCCTCAGCACCATCGGTGTTGGCGCCATGCCTGCTAATTCGACGTGGAAGGTGGCGTCTTCCTGTTCTTGCTCTACTGTGCATTTTAGTGAGGCTTCCGGGTTTGTCCGTTGCTACTGATTGTTAGCTCTCTAGGTATGGATCTTGATCGTCAATTTTAACACCATTTGTTAAACATATTTCCTCAAAAGAGACTCTCTTCGCAGAACCCGAAGGAGATGAGCCTCTAGAAAGAGTGGTTGAGATCAACTCTTTCCCGCCACACCCAACTTTGCTTAGAAAGTCACGGCAGGTATTGGGGGGGAGGGCGGGGACTCCCTGGCCTGTCACTCGGACGCTCACGTTTGGAGAGCTGCCTGGCCCACCAGCCTGGTGTGCTTTGCAGACGCCTCTGCCAACGGGACCGGAACACGCCCTGGGCGCCCACCGGTTGGTTCTCCAAGTCTCGGATCGGCCCCGCCTGCCCAACGTGCAGACGAGCAGACGGCAGCCCACGGATCTGAAGGTGGAAACTCTTTCCTGTGGGAAACAGTTCGTCACCAGAGAAACGTTCGTGTAACCATTTCCATGAGTGTGATCTTTTCCTGAGAATGTCGCCCCCACCCCCTCCCCCCGCAAGACGGCTGTGACCGTGGGGGGCGTAGGCCGTAGGGAACACTCGGGGTCACAGCTTTGCGGGTGCTCTGCTTCCGGACGCCACGGCGGCCACGTGGACCTGCAGCGCCTGTTGGGAGGTGACGACTCAGCGCTGCGGGGGTCCACGTGAACCGTGGTCAGCGCCTGGAAGGGCGCCTAGCGTAAAACGGCACCTAAGTGTTTGCTGAACAACTTGGGGACACCACTTTAAGCAAAGGCGGCAAGCTGTCGTGTCTCCAACGTGGTTTCAGATTCCACCCCGCCCCCAGCAGGCTTTTCCTTGCTCCTCTTCGGTCCCTCCTCGCCCCCTCTTCCTCTGTCATCTTCTTCCGGGCCCTCCCCCAACCCCACTGGAAAAGAAACCCACGTGCTGTGGCCGCTGCGGTGTCTCATCCCCACGGTAGACAAGGAAACTCAGAGCAGGTCTCTGCACAAGAAGCAAAAAGCCCGGTACACCTCCGAAGGTGGCGGTCTCTCCAGCCTGCGTCCGGGAGGCTCTGCGATCGATAGACACGTTTGGGTTGTGCGGCCAGTCGGCAGGCGTGGCTCAGGCCGACGTGACCGGAAGTGGACGTGCATCGACCACGAGGAGTTTGTAAGGAAGGTGGGAAGTGCTCTTCTCCCTCCGTGGGGAGCGGAGGCTCGTCCACACAGCTGCCGCCGGCTCGGGCAGCGGTGGGCGGGGTGCCGCGTGCGTGGGGGCCGCACGGCGTGACCTCGTGCGTCCTCCCTGGTCCCCCGTATGGCTGGACCTGACAGTGGGTGCTCTGCATTTGCCCGTGGACGGAGGAGACCACAGAAGCAGAGAGTGTTTTTGTCTTCTTAGTTCATCTCGGAAACCAGTCACCTTAAGGGCCCAGATGAAGCTAAGTCTGTCCTCAATCCATGGCAGGCCAGGTAAGGAGCAAGATGATTCTGTCTGATTTGAAACTTAGGGATGCTGCTTGGTAATTGGTCATGAGGGGGACCGGACGTGCTTTCTTGATTAGAGCTCTCTTAGCAAGGACAATGTATTGTTAGAACTGGTGGTTTGACAAAAGGAAGTCAGATCTCCTGACATCGACTTCGAAGATGACCGTGCAGGGGGTTAATCGCCGTCAGCACACGGTGCGTGGATATTAATAGACAATATGCATTTTTGTGACAAAGGAGCCGAAATGCTTATCCTCCACAGAGTTTAGCTATAGGATATATCTCTATAAAAATGGAAGCCGGTATCAGCTAACTTACTGACCTGGAATTAAGTGGCTTGACCAAACAAGTTTTTGAGTTATAACCATTATGTAGTTTCCTGGAGGAACATGGGCTTTGAGGAAACTTGTAAATAAATGCAGATCGGTAATTTACGATTTGCATGATCTGGGCTAAATTAAGAACAAGTATAGCTACCTCTCGGGATATCAAGATAATTGAATTAATTACGCGAGAGGCACGGCGCCGAGCTGGCAACAGGTAATTACCTCGCGAGGGCTAACACGTTCGAACACGAGCAGGTCCGGTCTGGTTGCGAGACGTCAGGCACTGAGATTCCCTTAAATTCCAGCTCTGAGAATTCTGAGCCGGGTGGAGGTGACTGCTTGTGTCTGGCCAACCTGGAGCAAGACAGCGCAGAGCAAAACTTCAAGGGCAAACTCCCAGCTGCAGGGATGTGCCCTCAGCCCGGCCCCGAGCACACCTACCTCTGTCCAAGCCCCCACAGCCGTCCAAACCCCAATTGGCTTACGTGCGCACCAGCAGACAGTCACGGCGAGCCCGGTCACACGCTCACACGCTCACACACTCACACAGAGGCCGCCTTCGGAGAGCCGCACGCCTGGAGGGATGTTCAGGAAAGCCAGTCAAACAGGGGAAAAGTCAACGTGATATTGGTGTGAAAATGGACGGTCAGAGGGTAGAGCAGAGAAAACAGCTCAATGGAGACACACCTGGGCGTAGACACCTGACCTGTGAGAGGAAAAGGGGTTCTGTTAGCAGGTGATGCCGGTTCAGCTGGACTTCCGTCTGACCCCCTTACATGTAACACACAGAGGCAGACACGTGCCACACCCACAGCACAGAGGGGCACGCAAACACACGCAGTCACACGCATCGGACACAGAGGCACACACAGATGTGCGGGCACAGACGCAGGGAGACATGGCACGCGCGCACACATACACGCACACACGCGCCCGTTTTGCAGCGATGGGGCATTGTTAAAGGCAAAGCCGGTGAAGTTTCCGGGGTTGACACATCGTATCTTAATCAGTTTGGGGGTAAACAAAGATTTTTTGAAAGGACAAAGATGTGCGACCCATACAATTGGACTCCCTTAACATAAGGAACTGCTAATGTAAAGACACGGTTAGGTAGGTGAAAAGGCAGGCGGTGATCTGGGAGAAGGCCCTGAAAACACAGCGAAGGGCTGACGGGTGGACCACACGCAGGGCTCTTTCCGCTCCGAAAGCAGACGCACCGCCTGAGGGCAGGAGCACGCCCGCGAGTGGTTACTTCGCAAAAAAAAAGTATATTTAAGTGGCCAAAAGCGTTTTTAAAGATGTTCGAAATCTGATGAGTCATCGGGGAAACTCAAAATAAAACCAATTTGTTACAATTTCACGCTCACGCGCGTGGCTGAAATTAAAAGGCCTGACCGTGGCAAATATTGGCGAGGGCGGTGCGCGTCCCGAGCTGGGAGAGTAAGACGCGGAGGTCCGGGCACCGGGCGCATCACCGCGTCCCCGCCGGGGCTGAGGCCGAGCCCGCACACCCCGCGCGATCCACCAGGTCCACGCCTCCGTCCATTTCCCAGTGGAAACATCTTCGTCTGCGCTTTAAAAGACAGGCAGAAAAATACGAGTGTTGTATACATCGTTTCTAAAAGGTGCAAACCAGAAACAGCCCGAATTGATCATCCACAGCACAACGGATCAATGCCTCGGCTGTTTTGGAGCCTCGGGCAGCACGCGTCGGGGGAAGTGGACAGACTGCGAGCGTGCCGGCCGCACGGAGGAGTCCCCCGAACACATCACGCAGCCGTGGCCGCTCCACGGGGGCCGGTTCTGAAACATGCGCCCTTCGGCGAGTGCGTCCCTGTGCGAACTTCAGAGGGCGCTTCCATGAATCGAGGTCGTCTCCGCACCGCTGGGCCGGGTGCTGCCGCCTGTGTCTGTGGGCCTCGGGCCTGCGCAGCGCGGTGCGGCACAAGCGGGACGCGGTTAAATCATCCGCCGCGAGAACGGGGTGCGCCGAGTGAGCTTGGCTGGGTGAGGCCCCACGGGCGGGGCGCACCGGGTCCCATACTGGCTGTTTTCCTGGGTAGCGAGAGTGTACGCTGATGATGGGAAGTATCCATTGCGCGCAAGTTAATGTGTGTGTTCCATTGCAGCTAAAATCTCAAGTACAATTATTGTTAAAACAAACGGCCCAATAAGATCCACCCTAGGAATACGCCTGAGCTAAAGGCACTTCACGATGACTGACTCAGTGGGGGAAGGGAGCAGGAGAGGGCCTGGGGAAGGTTCTGGAAGGGAAGGGCATGGACGTCACAGGCTGCCAGGACACAGGAGAGCGGCGAGGGAAGGTGCTGGCCTGGATGTCCGCCCAGCGGAGGCGGTGACGACCAGAGGGACCCGCTCGGCCTCAGCATCGGAGGTGGGAGCAGAGCCGGGCACTTAGCGCCCGAGACCCCGTGACCTGGGGAGGGGCAGCCCTAGCGAGCACCTGGGGCACTGCTTTTCCTGCAGGCTGAGGCAGCTTCTAGATGTTTCCATTCCTCAAAAACGTGAGCATTCACACTGACGGCCAGTGGTGTTTTCGTTTGTGAAGTATATGCCCCTGCAGTTTAACGCAGAGCAAGGGAGAGATGCATCTTCAACGTGGACGTGCCCCCTAGAACGTGACCCCTGGGAGACACCGGGACAGAGCAGGGTTGCCTGTTCCCCTCCGCAGCCCGTGCACCCGGCCCAGGGGCTCTGGGACCTGGCGGGCAGGGGACAACAGTTTTGCTGAATAAACCCACAGTTTCATAGACTAAGTTGGACTCTATTTCTGAAAGAATGGTTTTTCAAAATAGGTACATTGGCAGTGCACCTGGTTTTGAGGGCCACATATCCGCAGGCGGGTGCTCATCGAGAGCACCATGTTGGAGGAGCTACTTGTAAGTCGGGGCTGCAGGATGTCCACTTTTGGGGCGCTGCGGAGGGGGTGAAGGCTGAGGGCTGGGAGGGAGGGAGGGACAGGGGCTGGAACCTGTCAGTGCTGGGAGGGGTCTGACCTTCCAGGCCATGGCAGGAGGCCAGAGGAGGCCACCCAGGGTGGGAGCAGAATGGAACACGGCCCAGGTGGCCCCTAGGAAGGTCATTCTGGTGGATGCGCCCCTGAAAAGAGCGATGAGATCGCGCCTCATCTTGTCAAAGTAACCCCAGCAAGGGCTTCGGGATCTCGAGCCCGTGGGATCGGGGGTCTAGAAAGCAGCTCCACAGACAGAGCTTCGAGCTCTTCCCCAGCGGCGAGGACGTGCGGCTGAGAGTCCCACGTCCTGATACTCACCTCGCAAGCCTCAAGGTTGCTCATTTCCGACTTCACCTCATCGTTACAACAGAAACCAAACAAATTCTCCGCACACCTGAGGGACAATGAACAGCCTTGTAACCCAAACAATTGTGCGTCAGGGAGGGACGGAGGACAGATGGACGGACGTGTGGGAGGGGCAGCTCGCGTCAGACCGGACACAGGAAGCGTGGCAGCCGGCGGCCACCACTGGGAAAGGAGCCGGAGTCCTCGGGGTGATCACTGGCCGGGACGAGGAAGCTACCGGCTCCCTGCTGCGGAGCAGGGTGGACGACAAGGGGGGGACGCATGTGTCAGAAGCGGACACCCAGCGAAGAGAGGACACGGGCATCAGAGGCTGCTGGACAGAGCTCTGCCCAGGGCATCCAAGCCAAGGGGCGGCCCCATAATGGAGGGGGCATAGGGGTCAGCAGCTGCCGGACCCTCGGCGGCAGGAGCTGGAGACCAGGAAGTGTCAACGAGGAAACGGGTCCCGGGCAGGTCTGGGTCCCCGGCTCTCGGCGGATTGGCAGCGAGAGCTGTCAGAGTTGCCGGGAGCTCAGCTGGGGGCTGGCAGCTGGTGGGTGTGCCGCAGGCCTCTTGGCAGCGGTCCCTGAGCCAGGTAGGGTCCAGACAGGTGCTGGGCGAGCGGAGGGCCTCCCCACAGCTCCCCTGCGTGGAGCAGAGGGTGGCGGGCAGCGGGGGAAGAGCGTGGCGGGGATTCCTGCGGGGTCGGAGCTGCGGTTCCCGAGCAGGTGTGGCTCCCCCGGAAGGGGGCCCGGTCTCCAGCCTCTCTGTCCTCCCTTTTGGCCTGACCCCTTACCATCCCCGGGCGGCAGAGGCGCCTCCTTGCTGTGCGAGGCTGCATCCGAGCTCTTGCAGATGGTCCGAGGAGGCACCCCCACCCCTGCACACGGCTGAGCCTTCCTTCCATCGATGAGTCTCTCTCTAACTGGGCAGGACGGAATTTCCCCAGGCTCCCTCTCGGGGAGGGCGGTCACGGACCCCGCCCCTGGAAGCCCTCTCCTGGCGTCCTCTGCCGCGGCTGCAGCAACCGTCTTTGAAACACCAGCAAATTATTCCTTTGAGGAGAAATTCCATTCTTTTGAGAAACTGCCCAAAGTAAGAAATTTTGAAAGCAAGCATGCCGCCAGAGAAGTGTAATGTAAAAACGTGTAATGTGTCCAAATGCTCGCTTGCTTTATTTTGGAATCCTGGCCGAACGTGACTTCCCGCCAGTACGCCCTTACCTTACTTAGAAAGCCGCGCATCTGATGTGCGTTTCAGGACAGAAACTGAGCCGAGGGAAAGCGGGTTCGCGTTCGAAGTGCGCTCGAGGCCGACAGGTAAGTTGAAGTCGTGGTCCTCCGGGAAACGGGGACAAACTGGCAGAACCGTGTAAAGGAGGTGGAACTTGACGTTTCTTACACTTGCAGGGTGACGTGGGGGTGGCTGCCCTGTTCCCACTGATGACTGAGCTCTGGGCAAAAACAGGCAGACACAAGGACTAGGGCACGGACCGGGCTTGACCTTGGTCCTGGGATCAGTTCCCAAAGGGGAGCTTCTGCACCACTTCCCTGGGCCACAGTGCCATGGGAAACAGGTTTTCTCGCACGAAGAGGCCCAAGGCTACTTGGGAGTCTAATTTCCGGTAAAGTTCCGGCTAAGAAAATGCCTGACTGTGTTCAGCCCGGCCATCCACTGTGTTCTCACGTGTAGCGGCTCCAGCGGCTCTCGGACTAGGAATTTTAAGGATCTAATGATTTTCTTCTGCCGGAAATTCGCTGTAATTCCCAAGACGTCCTTCTATTTTACCGTTGAGTGGACACACCCACACACGGGGTCTCCCTCTGTCCGGAGGCACAGAAGCTCCGCAGCAGGTCGGCTTCTCTGCGGGCCCCTCTGGGGCTGCTTTACTACCGGGGAGAGAGCCCGACACCCACGCGTGGGAACGAGCTCAGGACTTTAGGTCGGAGCACGTGACCCCTGACGGCGGCGCCTCGGTGTTGGCCGAGGCCCCGCGCACTCGCCCTGGCGCTCCGTGCGCCCTGCGGAGCCCTGTCCCGTGGGGCGCGCAGCCCTGCGCCCCCCACGCTCGCCCACCGGGTCTGCGGGCGCCGCTCTTCGCGCCGTCGGCTCCGACGCGGGTGGTGCTGAGCCCGAACGTTGGCGTTGGGTATTACCTTGGATGGGGAGAAGAAAGTGTCAGGGGGCTTGGGGACGCAGCAAAGACTCGGACTGGGCGAAAAGGAGGAAAAGCGTCAACACAGTGCTTCCCGCAGAGGGTTCTCAGGGGCTGTGGTCCTCAAACTCGGACACAGCCCGGATCTCATTCAGGTGTCAAGGTCGCAGGTAGGAGGCTGCCCCTCACCTGTGGACACCAGGAACCGGTTTCACGAAGGCGGTGCCAGGATTCAGCTGCAGCTCCGTTCGGGAAGAGTGAAAATCTACCCTGATGCTTTTCTCCTTTGATCCGCTAAAAGGTGGACTTCCCATCCTTCACCACCTCCGTTCCACTCTGGACACTAAGCCGGGCTTGGCTCCTCCTCGGTGAATCTGTACCTTTCTTCCAAAGGATGTCCTCTCTTCAGGGCGAATGCTGAGTTTACGCTTTTACTCTGAAAATTAGCTGCCTCCTGTGGCCCTCGCCCACAGACATGTCCGTGACCCCCCTTTGCCCACAGCCGGGCGCCCAGACACCCGGTCAGCCCCGAGCTGCCACCCAGCAGAGTCCCCTCCATCTCTGCACTGGGGTTCAGGTCACGGCATCTCCTGGTTCATCCCTCCCTCGCTCCTTCGCAGCAACGCCGATGTCATCCGCCCGCAGCGCTGGCCAAGCGCGCCCCTGCTCTCCAAACCCTCTCCTACCAGCCTGAATCCCGCCAGCCTCCAATGAGAATCTCACACACACACACACACACACACACACGCGCGCGCACACACTGCTCAGCATTGCAAACACTCTGTGTGTGGCTCAGTTCCGACGGGGCTCCAGAACCCTTATTAGCGACTATTCACTGCGCCCCACGCCTGGGTTCTCCCCAGGGCTGCATCTTCCTGGTGTTGCTGTTTCAGGAGGTTCGATTGATTGATTGCTATTCTCCATCCAGGTGCGGAAACTTAGTCAATTCTTAATAAATATTTACTGGCTAACCTCAGAGCTCTCACAAAATATAATTTAGGTTTCCTCTATCAAATAAAAGTTGACCTTTACTGAGAGCCAAGCCAATAATCTCTCTCATGTACTTTTTCTCCGCACCCATCCGTCTATTCTCACCGGGAAGGGCCAGCTTTCCCGGAGCCTGAAAGGATGTGAGGCAGAGGGAGGCTTGGAGGGAGGGCACGCTCCTCGTCCGGTGTTCCGCCCACCCCTTGGGAGACCCCTGACTCACACTTCTCTCGGCTGGGCCTGGAGAAGACAGCCAGTTATCTGGAGTCTGTGCATGGCAGCCTTCGGCACGATGAGGTGCCCTCCCTTTAGCGCACCCTGCTGGATGTCGTCAGGAAAACCGTGGCGTCAAAATCAATGGGGAGAATTCACCCCATGATCAGCAATGCAGAGGCGGAGGTGGGGTGAGGCTGCCGGGCTGCTGTCCACTTTCCACGGGAATTTGGCTGCAGGATTCCTTCGTGTGTTGGTGCGTACGGTTCACGCATGATGTTTACAGAACTCGCTCAACCCCTGCTCACTTCATTCATGCGCAAGGGCTCTCCCCCGACGACCTCAGAACGCGGTTTGGCATTAATCAAGGCATCCTTCCTGCTGCAGGGAGACGGTGGGGGTGGGGGGTGTCCCTTCCGCTGTTCCTGGTTAAGTCCTTGAATTACGTCCCTTCCGCCTGCACCAGGCCTCTCTCGGACTCCCCTTTGCCTCCGTATTTTATCAGCTGCATCGAGGCGTGGTTGGCATTCAGGAAACTGAACCTATTTGAAGAGTAAAGTGTGATGTTTTGACATCTGTATCTTCCCCAAGTCAAGACGATATCATATATATTACCCCCAAACGTCCCCTCACCCCCAGTCCACCTCTGATTTTCTACCACTTTTGATCATTGGCCCGTCCTCCCATTTTATCAGTTTATGTGAAATTGTGCAATGTATATATTTTTTTCTTCCCTCTTCCGCTGACTCTACACATTTCAGCTTCACCCGGGGTGCAGCTTACATCAGGAGTTCATCTTTGTGCTGCTGTGCGGTCCGCCGTTCGGAGAACACAATTTGCTTCCTCGTTCCTGTGTCGATGGGCTGCCGGGCTGTGTGCCGTCCCGGGTGTGCTCAGTCCTCGGAAGTGACAGGCACACACACGCACCACGAACTTCCATGTGCAAGTTTTTGAAAGGACACCAGCGTTCACGTCTCTTGAGCGAAATGGTTCGATCCCACGATAGGCCCGGGTTTACCTTTTCAAGGTGTTTTCCAAGGGGAGGCCCCCTGAGAGGGGGGTTCTCGCTCCTGGCCGTGTCCTCCGGCCCTCGGAAAGGTCGGACTTTCCAGTTTGAAAGCGTTTCACACGGAGCGCGTACTTTTGCCGCGTGGTTCGGATTTGCAGGTGACCGAAGGTGCCGAGCACATGCATGCGTTTTTTCCACCCGTGTATCATTTTAGGGAAGAGACGGCTCAGGGTTTTGTTCACTTTGTAATCGAGTCTCTTGTTTTCCTATCATCGTTGAGCACGGAGCATTCTTTAAATGTTTGAAATACAACGTCTTTTGTAGGTATATGATGTACGAATATTTTCTACAGTCTGTGGGCTGCCTTTTTATTGCTGTAATAGCATCCGAAGAGCAGACATTTTTCATGTTGAAGTGCAATTCATCACATTTTAACTTACAGATGCGTTTCCGGCGTCGTGTCTAAGAAACCTTCGCCCCACCTCATGTCTTGAGGGATTTGCTCCTGCTTTCGCCGCCCAGTTTTTGAGATCTCCTTTCCCTCCTCACCAGTGTTTTGAGCTCCTATCCTGGACGATGGATTCCCCGACTTCACTGTCAGCCTGGCCCCGACCTGCCCGGGCCACCTACTGGCGACCTCGTTCCGCCGGGAGCTCGGAATTGCTCTCGGCCTCTGAGGCCCCTCCTGTCGCCCAGAGCACCTGCTGGGTCTGCGCCCCTGCCGCCCTTTTCTCCCAGGACGCAGGTCGCCCCTAACCCTCCTCCACTCTGCCTTCTCCCCAGTCTCCTCTCGCCCGTCCTCCAGGCGCAGCGGGCGGCCCACGCGGGTCCCTCTGCCTTCGCAGGGGCAGGTGCCATCTCTTTCCTGACCCCTCCTCCCGGCGATCTTTCCGAGTGTGTTTGTTCAGGAGATGACCCCGGAAAATAGAAATGGTGTTTCTGCCTGGGCCAAAGGGTGGGCGTGTCCCTGTCTGTCCGCCTTCCCTGACTCGCTGGCCCCTGACCTCAGGCTTCCTCTCCTGCGGAGACCAGGCGCAGGTGGGGGTGCCCTCGGGCCCCTTCCTGCTGCTGGTGGGGACCGCGGCCCAGGTGACGGTGGGAGGCTAGGCCTCGGCTTCTGCCAAAGCCGCTGTCCCCGACTCACCGTCTCGTGTCTCCGCCACCACAGGGACGCTGTGGCCGCCACCAGGTCAGCGGGCCCCGGGGCCCCGCCTCAGGCCTACCCCGGTTCTCGTGGCCCCTTTCCGCAGGTTTCCGTTTTCTGGCTGCGGTTCTGGCTCCGCAGGGTCACAGCTGACTCCGTTCATTTAAACAGCCGCTCAACGCAACAGGCGTTTCTGAGCGAACACGAGACCGCGGCGACAGCAGACGCTCACGCGGGTGGGTGCGTTCACGCAGCAGCACCGGCCGGCGGAGACCCAGCGGGGCGGCCGGGGGTGAAGAGCGGAGCTCGATGCCACGTTGGAAACTCACCTCGAAGGCCTGAAGGGTGTTTAAAAATGGCAGAAAACAGGCCCAGGCGGGAGCTGCGGCTCAGCGAGGGAGCCGTCTTCAGTCCGGGTAGGAAAGAGCGGTGGGCAGTGGTGCCAGGCTTCCCCTTGAGACGGTGCCGCGGCCACGTAACGGACTCACCGGGAGCCCGCCCACCCCTCCCAGCAGGGCCGGGCGGAAATATTCACGGAAGGGACTCTGGTCAGGAATCAACAACGAGGGGAGAGCCCTCAAAATGCCCCAAGGTCTAGGGCACAGGACCAGAGGCCAGAGCTGTTGACTCTGCAGCGCATCTGTGCGGAAGCCTGGGTCCCCGGGGTCGGCAGCGACTGGGACCCCCTGGGGGGGCATCTCAGGGACATTCAGGACGAGCAGCTTCGAGAGCCGTCCCCGTCCACACACCCGGGTTCCGAGCACCGTTGCTGGGTGGCAGGGGTAGAAAGCAGAGGCAAAGGTGGGCACCAGGGGTGTGGCTGGTGGGTGTGGTCCCAGCCCAGCAGGGAGGTGTCGGGCAGGTTGCACGAGCTGGGACAGGTGTGGGGGCCTCCACCGGTGGCTCCCGGGGACTCCCAGCAGTCCTGCCAGAGCTGGTTCTGCCGTGACCGCTGACGGCTGCGCCGGGGCCCGGGCGAGGCCCGCGGGGGGCAGGGAAGAGTTGTCAGACAGGATGGCAGCAGCAGCCTGGGAGGGAACGACAGCGTGGCTGGTCGCCGAATAGTCATGGAGAGACCGGATTCCAGCAAAGCACCGCCCTTAATGCTGTTTCCCCTTTGTGCTAGGGCTTCTAGAAGGTTCCACCAGTGAGGGTGGCCTCGCAGGGCCGACTCCGTCCTGACTCACTGCTCCCAAAACCGCAACGGAACAGAACTGTGCTCCTTGGGTGTCAAGATGCTCTGTTCTCGAGAGGCGCAGGAGGCTCAGCCTCTGTTTCCGACCTCACGCAGGGGGGGTGTGAACGCGCCTCCTTCCGGGGGGAAGTGACGGCCAGTGGCCCGCTGTGAAGGGTACCGGGTTCCTGGGGGACGGGGCCGTGGACGCAGGCACCGCCCTCTGCATGCTGAGTCAGCGCGGCACAGATCCTGTCCCCCCGGGCGGTGGTGACGGCGGCGTGCTCTCGGCAAGTGTTCCTGCCCGACTCGTCTCAGACTTTCTCGCCTTCCACTCCCGTTTTCTTCCTCAGTCAGTCTGGTGTCCTGCGGGGGCGTTGGCGCGGGGCTGGAAGCGACACCCTGTCACACAGTGGAAGGGGAACAAGGGACGTCCCCGTTCCCGGGGTCCACCGGTGAGATTTCTCTGTTCCTGGGTCTGGGGGCCCCGGGGCCCGAGGGACAGCCCTCCGAACCCCGTTAGCAGACCCCCTCCCGTCGAGCCAGAGAATGTTGGACAGACACCAGGAAGCCACAGAGCTGTGCGCCCGAAGGCGTTCATTTAACTCACAACCGCAGTGGGCCTGTAGGTGTTTACTCTGCTGTGTCTGTGGGGTTATGACGTGTTGTGTGTGGCTCATCAGAGCCGTAGCTCAGGTGTGGAGTACAGTGCATGCTCAGTACACAGTTAGAGCAAATTAATCAATAAGAGCTATTTTATGGCTCTTGCCACAGCACTGCCTAAGCTTCCCAAAAGGGTGTTCTAGAAATTCGATGCTCTCGGCTCCTTGGAGAAAACCTGCTGCTCAGTGTCCCGCTGCCCGAGGGGCCTGGGTGGGCCGAGTCACACACAGGCCCCGCTGGCCCCCGGCCCCCGTCCAGGCAGGAAGGGGGTCCTGAGCTCTATGGAACGTTCTGCCTCCCCCGCCGACGCCTCAGTGCAGGTTTGGAGAGTGTGCCTGCACCTCCGGGTCACCGCCCTAACCTCCCGAGTCCTCTGCACCAGTAACTCGGGGCTCTCTCGGTCTCTCCGCTGAAGGTCAAGTCCGTCACAGAGAAACCATGGCAGTGAGCTGAGGCTGCAGCCCAGGAAGCAAAGGTATCCGGGGGTGTCCCGCACGGGTGGGCACAGGACTCTGCAAAGCACCAAAGGGGCGCAGTGTCCGTGGGCTGCCACCGTGGTCCCGTGGCCTGGGCCACGAAGGAGCGAAGGAGGGGGCCCAGAACCCACCGTCCTCCAGGGCACAGACTGGGGAAGTGGCAGGACCTGGCCGTGAACGAGGTCCCGTCCTAACCCAGGTCCCATTCTCTTCTCCCTGCGCTGAAGTGCCCACCGGGCACCTGCTCAGACACCGCACCCCGGTCCCAGTACCGAGGGGCTTCAGTGCCTGAGTCCCTGCTCCTCTCCTGGAAGGACCCCTGGACTGCCTGTCGGTGGGACGAGGGGCTGCCCAACTTCTCCTCGGGGGTCCCTCAGCCCGAGAAGGCAAGTGAAGGTGTGGAAGGGCTGACCACCCAGACTGGCACGTGGAACTGGGTTGACGCTGTCCCTCTGCCTGCGAGCATCTGAGCACAAGGGGACCTTCACCCACATCCCTGCTTCGGGCACAGGGAAGGGAGGGGCCGCCCCTGGGGCAGGGGACAGGGCTGTGGTTCAGAGCAGCCGACGCCTGCCAGAGCCCACATCGGAGCTGCGTCAGAGGCCCGCTGGCTGCGAGGGGGCCCACCGGTGTCCGCGGGTGGCTGGGAGCAGACCCTGAGTGGCCACCCGCAGAGGCGGCCCACCCAGCCTCACCTCTGCGGGCGCCGTGGGTCACATCCGCTGCAGGGACACCCCGCTCCTGGCGGCCGTGTGCTCCCTGACAGCGGATGGGGTCACAAGGACTGGCCTCGGCATCCTCGCCACGTCGCCCGCCACAGAAGTGCCTGTGTCAGTGGCCGGTTGGAGAGCTTAGGGCTGTCTCTTCCTCTGCGGGAGGGCCTGTGTCTGAGCCGCCCCCCACGGGGGACCGAGGACCAGCAGCAGCTTCATCCGAGACCTGCAGACACTTGCCGGCGGCCCTGGCGGGGCCCACAGGTGTTTCCTGCGCGTTTTCCTCACCGGAAGGCAGGACGTGCAATTTCGGAACACAAGCAGCTCATCTCGTCTTTCAGGTGGCTAGCTCTCCTCACCTGCCGCAGACGTCCGTGTTCACCTGTAAATCCCCGGCTCCGCCCTTCGTCCCTGGTCAGAGCTGGCGGATCACCATCTGGGCCTCCCCGAGCCGTTCCCGTGCGACAGTCCTGTGAGGTCTCAGGGGCCCGTCACTGTCTTCTCAGCCTTGAAGGCGAGCAGCTGGGGTGTGTAGCTGCTGGAAAAGCTGCTCACAGCCACACAGTCGGGGTTCCAGGCCCCCCCCCCCCCCATCCGGCTAAGAGTCAGAGCTAGGAAACCCGAGTTTATAGCCCACGCTGTCAACCCCGACCCCACGTGGCCCTGAACCGTCGCAGAACCAGTCAGCGGCCGCCCACGGCTTCACAGGAGCCCGGCTGCTCCGGCGGAATCGGGGCCGCCTGCTCCCCTCGACTCCTGGCCTTCTGACCTTCCCGGCGGGTGAGCCCCCGTCTGCTGCCGCCCCGCCCTCCGCACGCTCTTTGATTCTGGTTCACGCGCGTGAACAGGGGTAAGGGAGAGCGATCTCTTCTCTCCCTGCAAACACTGACACCATTGCCATCGGGTGGGAAGAAAGAAGCCCTGTAATCTATGACCCGCAGAAGCATCGGCCTAAAATAGTAACTGTGACAATGAACCGTGTGATTTCACATGAATTAAATTTATTTACCGCCAGGACCATTTCCCCACTCAAAACCCGCGTAAGAAATAGTGAAAAGAGGAAGATGAGTAGCTTAAGTGCACCAACGACGACGCTGAACTTGACCTCGTCACATTCAAAGATCCTGGCTACCGAGCGGCTACCAAGGGTGTGGAGGGGAAACTCAGAATTCCCAGGCGCTTTTCACGCAGTGGAGCCCGTCTCCTGGTCGGCCAATCAGAGTGTCTCGCTGCAGCTGATGGGCTGCGTGTGGACGGCACGTGGACCCAGATGTAGGTGGGCCCCTCCACCCGAGTGTGCGGGGCTAGGTGGGCTTCAGGTCTCCTTCAATCCAGTGTCGTGCAGTTTCTGACTAGTTGTATTTTATTTACGTTCACGTTATTATAGAATACCAGACTCGGGGCTTAGTGTTTCCATAGATAATGCCCAGTAAATAGCTAAAGTGTTGGTCTCTGCTTGAACTTTTACTGACCTGTGACAAAGTGTCCCAGTGACCTCACTGACCTGTAACAAAGTGTCCCAGTGACCTCACTGGCCTGTAACAAAGTATCCCAGTGACCTCACTGACCTGTAAAAAAGTATCCTAGTGACCTCACTGACCTGTAACAAAGTGTCCCAGTGACCTAAAGTAGTTTAACAGGTTTTCCAATCCCAGCTTAGCACCAGAAAGGCACCAAAGAGAGAAAAATTTTCATTCCCTTACAAACACGTGCACAATCATTTGTCCTTAGAGAAATCCAAATTCCCGGCTATCTCAGCAGTCAGTTCACCCACTCAGGATGTCACCCCCTCCACGGGCTGCATGCTCCTCACTCACTGGGCCATCACCAACCACCGGTCACGCAGCAGGGGGGCTCACCAGCGTTACAGGAAGGCCCCGGGAGCTGCGGGCCCGGCGTGACAGGGACCGGAGGCCTGCAGGACCTGGATCTGGGGCCCTGGGGGTGGCCCTGGCTGGGTCCACACTCTGGTGCTGGGTACTTCATAGACACGTGAGTCTGGGGTGGGCAGGGCTTTGCCCCGTGGCTCCCGGGCGGGCAGCTCTGGGTGGCAAAGCCCGCCGGCTGGCTGCTTGCCGAGGCGCACGGCTGAGACTCACACCTGAACTCGGCCGAGGAGCCTCCTGATGGGCACGTGGTCCTTTCACGGGTGCTGGCATGGCAGCCGGCCGCATGGACCACCCCGGGGAGGCAAGTGCCTGGCACGCCGCCGTCCTGCAGGCAGGGCTCCGGCTCGAGGCTGGGCGCTCCGCCGAGGCTGCAGGGTTCCTCCGCGCTGTCCAGCAGCCAGGTCCTGCCGTAGCAGCTGCTGGGCAGAAACAACCCATCATCGAAGCTTGTGAGATGAGAGCTGTGCTCGATGGCAGAGAGCGGTGGGGCGCTGCGGGGGCCCCTGTGCGAGGGGCGGTGGCTTGGGGCCATGGTGTCCAAGCCCTGATGGACGTTGGCTGTGGGGACCCAGCCTGCCGGGTCTGAAGCCTGAATGCTTTGCTCCGGAGATTATATGCTCGGGGACTGGGCGTGGGCTCCTCCGAGGGCTCCTTCCCGCCTCGTGCTCGAGCTGGTCTGGAGGGCAGCAGCTCATTAGCATGCTGTTTCATTACGTAGGAAGATGACAGTCCAGGGGCAGAGAGGCCAGCCCATCCCGAGCCTTTACAGTGGCTTCCCTGGGAGCCCCGGAGCTGACTCATCGGGCGGGGTTCGTTCACCGCGAGTCCCAGCGTGTCACCCAAGCTAAGTGGTTTTGTTCTTAGGCACCATGACTCTCCCTGTTGGTGAGAGCACAGTAAGAAATGCACTCGGGGACAGCCAACTGAAGGTTAGTGTTCAGAACTGGCCTTCTCCGAGGTGCCAACTTGGTGCAACACGATTCGACGCCGAGGCATCCCGGAAACAACCCCGCGGGGCCGCCCCCGCTGGGCTCCGGCCTCGGCCTGTCTGCCCCGCTGGGCCGGCTGTGCGCGGAGAAGCCGGCAGCGAAATTCCTCCCCGCCGTCCACCCGGAATGCTTCCTGGGAGTGGCCCCCCGCCCACAAACCCCGTCCCTTCATCTAACTCGTCGAAGGCCACGTTTCGATGCTGCGTCTGGAAAAGCTGGTCCTTCGCTTGGAAGCTCTGACGTCTTCCTCAGAATCACCAAAGGGTTTGAACGGTTGCGGTTCTGCTCAGCTTGACACCACGCGGTGCGTCTCCCCTGCCAGTGCCCCTCGACGGCCGATAAGCTGCCTCCGCGGCACGCCTGTCTCGGGCGCGCTCATTTCATCTGCTCCTGCATTGTGATTTGACCGCAGGGCGGTGGCCGGCTCTGACACCTGTCACAGGAGCCGCCGCACCTGGTGCAGCTCCGCCCTCACAGCCCGGGCCGTGCCAGCACGGTGCCCACGGCGCTCTCGGTGGTGACCAACGTCACTCAGCCGTGGCCATGGGTCAACAGAAGTGGATCCCGAGCAGACCCCGCCGGCCCCCTTCATCGGTCTGGAGAAAGCGGAGGAACATTCGGGAGCCCTGTCCAGCTCCTACACCAACCCCTCCTGGCCATGTGACCCACCGGGGACGTTATATGTTCCAAGGACCACGTCAGAATACAGTCAGCCCAGGAAGCCAAGTGTTCTGCCTCTTGAGTTATCGTCACTTTTGGACGGCCCCCTCTGGTGCGATTAAAGATCTCCTTAGGCCTTCCGCCACCCGTCCAACGCCTAGGCGTGTTTGCTCAGAGGCTTCGGCGGCAGCTTCTGACTCTCCTGCTTCTGAGTATTAAGTGGACTCTCACTGGCCTCAGATAAGATCCTGGCCACGGTGCCGGAGCAGCCTGGCTCCCACCTCCTCTCCCAGCTCCAGACCCGGCTCTTCCTCTCTGCCCAGCGCGCTCCTCCCCCCCAGGCCTCCACCCGGCCCTCTGAGTGGGTGAAGCCTTCCCTGGGCTCAGCACTGTCTGTCCGTCTGTCTGCCTGTCTGTTCCACTCTCCGCTGCCCCACCTCTGCACACAGCTCCCCCACCCCCCTTGCGGGTCCCCTCCCCGGAGTTCGGTCCCTCTCCCCCCCCCCACCCCCCCCACTGGAAGAAGGTTCCGGTCTCAGGGCCCAACGTGGTCCTTCCTGGCACGCACCCGAGTGGACAGCAGTTCTGCTCCGTCCCTCTGCCTTGGCCCCACGCAGTGGTGCGCTCTGGCCGGGCGGGCAGCGGGTGCGTCTTCCTCACGCTTCTGTCCCGACACCGAGCACCCGTCCGTGCCTGCCTGGTGCGCGGTCAGAGCTCCGTGCACGTGCCGTTAAAAGTCAGTGGGTAGAACGTGCCAAATAAAAAAATAAAAATGTAGGTAAATTATAGTCGAGAACGCGAAGACATACAGCCCCTGAAACACCGAAGTGCCGAAGACCCGGCCAGGGTGCAGACGGACGAATAGCGAGCGAACCGGCCTTGCCCGCCTTGCAGGGGCCGTGGCTCCATCAGCCACTGTGACCCCTGCCAGGCGCGGAGTCCTGCGGGGAAACGCGGAGGGAGGGCGGGCCGGGGCTGACGTCCCCTGGGCCGGCCCCTGCGCTGCCCCGGCGACCGCCCTCGCACGCGGAACCGGCGGACCCCTGCGTGGTTCCACACGTGCAGGGGCCCCGCGGCAGCGTCAGGCCGGCCGCTGGTGAACAAGGCCCCCTGCGAGCTCCTGTCCCTTGGGTGGGAGGCAGTGCCTTGCACTCGGTTCTGTTTAACCGAGTGGCGGACGAGTGGGCATTTCGGCACAGGACTTGGACGGCGAGTGGACACCGACCTTGGCTGGGGCTGGATTTGCGGAGGGAGTTACCCCGCTTTCGTTCGCGGAATGCGTGGCGGGCCAGGCACCCGGCCACCTCGCAGTTGTTTTCGTGAAACGACTGCGAACTAAGTGTTAGCTTTGCAGATGCTCGAAGCCTGGTGATCAGGCCGCCTACCTCTTGAGAAAGGGGTGGAAATAGTCACGTGACCGCCCACGGGGCCTGGAGGCTTTGCAGGTCAAAGGTGAACAATTCCCTGTCTCTCCTGGTCTTCGGCGATTACTGGCTGCAGGGACACCTCCCAACCACCAGAGGGCGGACTGTCAACATTTGCTGTGGATTGACCTGCAATTAAATACAATAATGATTTACAATAAATAAGCAGTTCAATGTAAGGATTCTGGAGCCACACCAGCAGGACTCGGAGCCAAGTTCTGCAATCACAAACTATCACCCTGAAATGTCTGGGCCTTGGCTTCTTCATTTTCACAATGCACATGGTAAGCCTGTCAACCTCATGAGGTGGTTTTCCGCATTCGATGAGATGGTGTGTTGATAAGACTTCCCGCGCCGCCCCCCCCCCCCCACTGAGCGATGGGCGAGTAAAAGGAGCAATTCGTTCCTGCGGAGCCCGGAGCTGTTCCTATGGCAACGCCAGTCGGGGGCAGGTGACTACGCGGCTACACGGCAAACCGGATGTGGTGCCTGCGTCTTCTGCCCGAGGTGACGTGGCTTGTGCTGGAGGTCGCACCCCCTGTCCTTTCAAGGCTTGGGTTGTACTTGTCCTTCCGTTAAAGGTCTAGTCGGCCTGTCTCCGTCTCGCAAGAGCTTGGCACTTCTCGATTACAAGGTTGAATGGTTTATATAGCCTTTGTATTTGTGGCTATTCTGGGCTTGGAATCACTTGTTCCGCTGTCATAAGGTTTAAAAAAATGAAAACTTAGAGGCACCGTAAGCACTGTAATTCAGCTCGGTTCTCCCCCAGTGTGTGTGCCTCCGGCGTGCCTCAGTTCTCTCTCGCCGACCGAGCTCCCAGCCGTGGCCGACGCTAACTGGAATCCTCCACGTTTCTCCTGCCGGGACGCCCCTCTTACGGAGACGGCGCGGGCGGTGGGGAAGCCCCGGCCCGCAGTGGACAGACCTGGCCCCCGCCCGGCCGCTGCGCTCACTCACTGCGGGGACTTGTGCCCGTCGCTCTGGCCCCGGGGAAGGCTCACAGAACGATGACTTCAGGGTCGCTGAGGTCCTTCCCGGCCACAGTCTGACTTCCTCTCGGAACCCCCGCGTCTCAGAGCTCGACGGGACATGAACTGCAGGTCAGACCCGCCTTCCAAAGGCAACCCACGCTCTGTCCGTCATCTGACCTTCATCGAGGTCGCTCACGAGAAGTCCCACGGGACAGGCCAAGGACCGACGTCGGCCAGCTGTGGGCACCATCCTGGCCGACAGAGACCCCCAACCTCAAACGGATGGTCCTACAGTCTGAGCGTAAAAGAAACGTGTCTCCGGCCAAGAGCACACCGGTCCGTCTCTAAAGAGTGTCTCAGGGAATGGCTAACCCCCCATAGATGCAGCATTTTGTGGAATCGGTCCGGTGCCCGAGAGGCCTTCTCAGCCACTGCCATGCCCCCCGGGGAGGAGTTTTAGGGCCTGGAGCAGTCACAGCCACGGCACTGACCTTGACCCATGCGGGGACCCTGGAGACCGGCTCCGGCCAGCTGTCTCCGTCTCAGAGATGAAAAGATTCTCTCAGCACACGGGAATGAAACGGCTCACTCTGCGATCTCGTGGCACTGCCGAAGCTACCTCCAAAGTCACTTTGCTTCTGGGTTATTTACAATTCGATTGCATCCAACTGTAATTCAAACAGCCACTGAGGAAAACAGGAAGAAAATCGAGAGGATTATGCAGGGTCCGCGCAGCCCTCGGCGATGAGTGGTTAGAAAAAGGAATGGACCCAGTCCCGGGGCTCCTGAGCTTACAGCCCACACCCTGCCCCCTTGCTCCAGGGTGTCCTGGGGGAGCAGGGGTCACAGGTCACGGGTCACGTCAGCAATCACGCCCCTCCTCTGTTCTCTGCCTTGGCGACTCCGGGAAGGTGTTTTCTGTCCGTGGGATCCGGAAGTGTGACTTTGTCTCTGAGCTCTCAGACGCCGTCCTTGGGCACTGCAGGTGGGAAAATGGGCCACAGAGGGGTCGTTCTTGATGATGACAATGACCAGAGGATGGGTGACATCGATACAACTGGCTGATCTAAGTGAAGTTCGACCAACCAGAAGAGAGGCGTGCTTGCCGTCATTGACGCGGAGCACCGTGCAGACGGCCACCCTCTGTCACTGATTTCTTTGTTAACTTTTATTGGGTATTTGTGACACACCAGGTCCCGTGAGACAAGCATCTTCTGAGTTCCGTGAGGATGTAACCAGGGTCAACAAACACACCACACTGCGCTGCTTGAACAGTCATGCTTGGGTTCAATATGAAAACAGACACTTTCCAGCGAACGAGCTGTGAGCCGATGTAGCACCGTGTGGTGAGTGGCCCAGTCTGTTGATCAGGGGTCTCCTTACGAGAAACAAGAGCAGAGAGGACACTTCCCGGGCTTTGGAGGGTGAAGAACATGGCATTCGCCCCGGAGACGCTGGGCTGTGGGGCTCGGCCTCCTTACTCAGGACGCAGCAGCAGGGGGCGGGCCAGGGGCAGGCCGGTGGGGGGGGGGACGTGCGGTGGGGGAGGGGCTGGAAGTGTGTGGGGTGGGCTGCGAATGGCCTTTCACGTCCCGTTCAGGGGACGAGGTCTGTTTCAGCTTTTAAAACAAGCATCTCGCTCAGGAAAACAGTAGCTACGGAGAACAGGAATGAGCGTCCAGAAAGACTTCAGGAACACGGGGCCTCGTGGGCCCGCACTGGCTGACGTCCACAAGGCAGGCGGCCCAGGCTCCGACTGCCCGCCAGGCTCCCGGCGGTGTTGCCCTTGCGCACCGGACGGTTTGACTTTCAGACCTCGAGCAAGACGGATTCGGCATTTCCATAGGATGCGACCAAGAACCGGGGAAGAGACTGTGGCTTCAGGAACTCCACAAGAGAAACTTTACCGAAAGCACCTGTTCCCGTTCACCCTCCTCATTGGGTTAAGTCAGGTCACAGGCTCTGTCCTGAACCAATCGCTTGGGGTGGGGACCGGAGTGCCCCTGGATTAGGCAGGGTCACCTCTGAAGCCTGGGGGGGAGCCACGTTCACGCACAGGGCTGGCTGGGCAGGAAGCAGGCTCACTCAAGCCAGTTCCAGGGCGGGACGGGGAGCAGGACACCCCTGAGCTGGCCCATGGCTGCTGGGCCGCCTGCTACCCTCGTGCAATAATTCACAGGGCAGACGGCGCTGCAGGGACGAGAGGGTTCAGCCCACTGTCCCTTGTCACATCCAGGTCCCAGACCAAGGCCGGAAGAGGGACAGCGTCCCTCTCAGCTCCGATGGCCTCCTGAGATGCGGCCACGTGCCCACGAGGCCCCGGGGGGTGGCTGTGCAAACAGGTGGCCTCACAGGTACCCAGCAGAAGGAGCCGGGAGGCAACACCCTAAGAAGTGACTCTTAGAAATATTGCTCGTTTTTAGAGCTGAACGTATGTTTGATCTCGATCTTCCCGAAGGTGTTGGCTTCCCTCCAGCCATCATGGTGCTCAGCTCAACCCCAACCTCAGAATGACATCGGGGGCTTGCCCGAGGCTGGGCCGGGGACTCGGGACCTGGGCGGTGACGATTTCCTCATCTCAAACGGCCGGGCCAGCACCTCCTGCCGAGACCTCACTTCCGTCCCTGGATCTTTCCTTCCCAGATCCAACCCCTTGGTAATTGAGCCCAAGGAAGGTGCCCTGATTAGGCCGCGACGAGGGGGCAGAATACAACCCCCAAAGCGTGCCGCTGTGGCGGAACGGTTATCGTAGACTGATTACCGCTAATTAACAGCAGACAGAGAGGAGCTTGACACCTGAGCGGGAGGCGCCGTGTGTCAGAGCGACTCCCACTTGCCTGGGAGGCTCTCCGGTCACGGGTCCCCCTCCCTGCACCGGGTAGGGCAGCACGGCCAGGCCCGCGGGGACTCTTAGCCAGGGACGAGGCTCGGGTCCGTCCGGGTCTGCGAAGGACTCACCCTCCTTTCCCGCGCTGTTCCTGGGACCCTCCCATGCCCCCCCCCCCGCCTCGCTCCCTGGTGGCTTCTGTCTGAGCTGGAGAAGCTGTCCCTATAGGGGGGTGGCCGGGGCCGTTTCGGGGACTCGCTCAGTTGTCCTGGGTCCTTCCTCCACGTCTACAGGCCACATGCATGTTATTAAACTGAGGTTCGCTTTTTTTTCCTCTCGTCAATCTGCCTTTTTAGGACAGGGATGCTTCCGCCGAGAACCTGCTAGAAGAGTGGAGAGGAAACAGTGTTTTCCCTCCTACTCGCTCCGTGCAGGACGGCCCCCTGCCCAGCTGTGGGTTTTGCCAAAATCTCCAGGAAACGGATTCTGTGCGGTCGGACGATGCTCCCTGCCAGGAAACGGCGCCTTAAAGTCAAATATTTATTTTTAGTCAAACAACAGTAAAGTTGGAATTAGCAACAGTTTTCTTTTCTATAACAATAAGCCTTGTGATCTGATGTTGGATTGAGTGAGTTTATTTGAAGAGGAGAGAAGACCACTTCTTGCTCCATTTTTAAGGAGAGCGGTGGGGGGGGGGAACAGAAGACAAGGCTGGTGCTCTGGGAGGGACGATGCGATGCCCTGGGGGTTTCATTTAATGGCCACACCTGCCAGGTAACCGCTGACCTGGACTTTGAGGAGGACGACGGTGAAGTTAAGAGCCTAGAGCCCTTCACCAGCTGATCAGTAGAAGCCAGACCCGCAGGACGGGCGGCGACAGGAGGACTGGCAGCTCCCGGAGGTCCCGTAGGTCAGGTGGCAGGACCCGGATCCAGGGCTCAGGGAAGGGACCCCACAGACTCCATAACCCAGGGGTCTGAGGCCACCGGACCCAGAGCCCAGGGAGCAGCTGCTGCTGGACCCCCCGCCCAGAGCCCCAGGGAACGGGATCTGGCAGGGGCCGCTCAGCATGGAGGCCCCCGGGCTGCAGCAGGGCGGCCGGCAGCTGCTGGGCTCCCAGCAGATGACCTGGTAGCCACTGCAGACAGAGGAGCCCTGCGGGCAGCGGCTGGAGGAGCAGAGGCCCCTGCTGGGGAGCAGGTTGCTGGGGCGGGAGGAGCCTCAGGAGGAGCCTGGGCAGCGCAGGGAGCTGCCCAGGCAGCGGGAGGAGAAGTTTCCAGAGCGGCAGCAGGCTTGTGTTGGAGGCAGGGTGGCGGGGGTGGACATGCTGGCGGAGGCTGAGTGCAGCCGAGGGCCAGCACGAAGGAGCTCTGAGGATGCTCTGAACTCGCGGGCCTGTCCCAGCTCTCGGGGCGGGATGCGCCCCCACCCAGCCCGGTGCCTGCCTGGTGGTGAGAACAGCTAATTAACCTGGGCGTCAATGGCAACGAACTGTAACTGAGCACAGCTCCGCTCGTAACTGCGATCTAATTACCGGTGAGCAGACGCTGCTCCGCTTCCTTCTTTCCCTGAGGGGCGGGGTGCGCGGCGCCCGCTGTGTCCTCGCTGGGGACGCAGGCAGCGCCCTGCCTCAGTCTGAGCTGGCTCTGTGCATCTCGAGCATGCTTGTGAGAACCGTCACCTTGCAGTCATCAATGCCACCCTCCCAAACACTTGTATGTGTTGCGTTGAGCATTTACTCCCGTAAAACATGGAAAACCGAGGCCTCCTTTACTTCTTCCACCAGCCGTGGGAGCACGGAGTCGCCGCTGCTCCCCCCGCCCCCCCGCGGTGGCCCAGGCATCCGTCTGCAAAGCCGGCAGGAGCCACATGCTCCGCTGGCAGCCGGAGAAGCTGCCCCCGTCTGCTCCCGGAATCACGGGCGCAACAAACACACACCCAGGTGAAAACAGACCGTGTGGACGGGATAACCTTTGCAGGTCACCCGACGAGCCCGCGTGTGGAGTCGCACCCCTTCCGAGCACTGCAGGACGAGCGTCTGCCCCCTCCAGTGGGACGTTCTCACACGGAGAGTCACTACAGGGACGGTCACTCCAAACCGCCCCCACGCGCCACCCTCCATGGCGCGGACCCTCCTGAAGCAAGCAAGCCATGCTGGGTCCAGCGTGGGGTGATAGGACTCTTTTCCCGCGTGAGACAGAGAGTTCTGCGGCAAGCGCCTGGGCTGTACCGTGAGTTGACGACCAATGAAATGCATTGGCCAATTCGAAACTGGAATTGTCACCATGCGTGAACCTTCACTGTGACGGCTGGCAGCGAGGATGAGACGCTTCGGGGTGACTCCTCGCTCCCACTGGGTCTCCCTTCTGCTCGTCCGTCTAGAAAACAAAGCAGCTTCACACTTACCTTCCTATTAGGTAGTTAGAATTCTCCCTGTCGCTGTGGAAGACGAAGTGGCACGAAGAAAAGCCTGGAATGAGAGATGCCTTCTGTTGCGCTGATCATCACATCCAAACTCTGCCTCGAAGCGCCTTCTGGAAATCGGGAAGCAAGAAGCTATGTATGTGATTCCATCTTTTCTATTTGCTCCAAAGATGATTGTTTCTCCTGAGCTCTTACAGTGTCTGCTTGTCCGGCCCCAGTTGACCGTCTGCCCATCGATTTGGTTACAAAACCCTAACCCAGGTGCTTGGCTCCCGTGGCCACGTCCTTCCCAGACCTCAAAGCGAAAACCAAACCCCCCCGCGTCTCATGGGGTCCCCTCTTGCTTCAGCTTCAACCCTTCGCCACAAGGATCTCTGAGTCCCACAAACTACCCGTCTGGGTGAGCGCGCACACGCACACATGTGCACAGCACACGCACACGGATATGCACATGTACACACACGCACATGCACCGCGCAGAAGCGGGAAGGCACGTCTTCCGAAACAGGTCGAGCGGACTGAGATCCCAGTTCTCCGAACCCCCAGGAAAGACACCCGGGAAGACGCAGGGCCTGGTCTTCCTTCCCCTGCATCCCACACGCAGTGGGCGCCCCTGAGTGTTTACGGAATGAAGGGATGGATCCGACCATTCACTTCTCGTCTTTACACCGTCTGAAGTAAAGATATACGCGTGGACCGAGCGGTGCTTACCTTAAAAGTTACCTTTAATAAAATAGGAAGTGAACATGAATATCTCTTTCATCATTAACTATCATCCCCAAGTTCGGTGCTGGAGGGGACCCCAGATATCTGCCCCCTGCCCCAGGCAAAGCTGGCGCCTTCGGGGCCTCGGCCCGTTGTTATTCCTTTGTCCGCAGCTTCCTCATAACCCACTTCAGTGGCCCTGTTTTCCCAACTTTGCAAACAGGGCCAGCCCAGCCGGCTTCGATCCAAACATTCCAGGCCACGCCACCCCCTCGGCAAGCACGCAGCTCTTTCTGTTTTCGGAGGTGGAGCTCTCCGAAGAGCTGGGCAGCCAGGTTACCGGCTCGCTTGCCCCGCACCGCTTCTCAGTGGCCCTGAGGCTGCTTCTCTGTGGTCCCCACACAAGTCCGAGATGTCACCCCTGTTGTCAGTGGCGTCCCCGGGCCACTGAACGCAGTGGACATGCTAGGGGGTCCCAGTGCTTTTCCAGTTCATCAGGCAGGATGTGTTCAGTCCCACCCCCCCCCCCAGCTGATGGTTTCTTTGTCTGAAAAGCAGGCAGAGCCGTCTGGGGGAGCATCGCGGCGAGCGTCCTCGCTTCTGGCCCTGACACACACGCTGTGTTGCGTTTTGTCCCGAGAACCTGGTCTTTCTTGTGTCATTTTTACTATCGGCTCGACCCTGAGACCTCAAGGAGTGGGGGTGGGGGGGGAATTCCCACCCTCCCAGAAAACGTGTCTTCTCCAAAGGGGGGGCACTTCCCCTTCACACTTAAAATACCACCACGTTCCATAACATTCGAATGTGTCTTTCCAGCCCACGCTCCCGGTTGAGGTTCTAGGCCCAGATATTCAATTACTTGCTCGCCATGTCCATCTGGAGATTTCATTCGGGTGGCGCACTTTTACGGCGATGGGACGGAACTTTTGCTCGCACATCCACACACTGGGACCACTATGAAGTCCCAGAATCACGTGGGGGGCAGGGTGGCTGTGATGGGGACCCCTGCTCCCCGCCCAGGTGGTCTCCTTTCTTGGCGGGACCCTGAAGTTTCCAATGTGGGCTGTCTCATCCCTCGATCGCTCCTCTCTCCCCCTGCCTGGGGATCTTCTTGAAACAAAAAGCTGATTGAAGCTTTCTCATCGCCTTCTAACCCACGTGCGATGAAGCTCAAACCCCTCCGGACTGGGAGGCCGTGTGGGCGCCCACCCACGTCCCTTGCCTCCTCTTCAGCGAGCGCTCACTCCTCCCCGCCCCTCTCTGCCCCACAAGTAAACCCACCCCAAGGACATGCTGTTTTCTCTGCCCTGAATGTTCTTTCTTCACCTGGGTCATTAAGATAATTAAGTCCTTCCTCACTTTCTCACCGCCAAACCCCAGGGTGAATGAAGCTCCCCTGTTTGTTTCAACAGCCATTACTCCTGTACTTAATTCTATCGCTTTATCGGATATTTGGTTTAGTCTGTCCTCTAGAGCCACGAAACGTACACCAGCCAGTCGACGCGAGCTGGTCACCATCTGCCGTGAGACAAATACATCCACAGGGAATCGATGCGTCCCTTCCGTCATTAAGGAGTCTTACTCGATGAAAGATTCCACCTAAGGAGCTCACAGCTCGGCCACCGCACTGCGGGGCCCTGGCCTCGGGCTGGCTGAGGGTGGTCCCCAAGACAAGGGGGATGGGAAAAGCCTTTCTTATTCCGTGTGGAATTCTCAGCTCAAGCATCGTCCAAGGCATCTATCTTGTCGTGGCTCAGTAAATAATTCAAGGATAAATTAGGAAATTGATGGTTTTGGTGTTTTGTTTTGTTTTTAAATCCTCATCTCAGGACATACTTTATTGATTCTAGAGAGCAGGAAGGAAGGGAGAGAGAGAGGGAGAGAAACAGCCACGCGAGACAGAAACATCCATCGCCTGCCTCCCGTCTGCGCCCAGAACGGGACCTAACCCACAATTAGGTTTGTGCCCTGACCGGCAATCAAACCTGTGACCACCGGCTTTATAAGATGACGCTCCCACCAACGGAGCCACACGGGTCAGGACGGAAACTGGTGGTTTTGTGGTCACCCACGTATCCTCTCCCTCATTTTGTCTCCAGACCGCCAAACTTGCGCCGGACACCCGCGCCTTGTGGATGCCCCACAGAAACAGGGGACCCAGCGGGGGCTCAGCAGCCCTCACCAGCCACCTCCACCCAGGCACCGCCCGCTCGTTTGCCCACCGTCGTGGTCAGCGCGCCCTACCTCTGAAAACGGGGCCCCGGGAGACGCCCACCGCCTCCCTCTTCCTCACCGCCCGCGTGCGATCCTGGGTCAGCCTGCCCTGGCGTTTCCGTCTGCAGACGTGTCACCCTCCTTGGCTTCCCTACGTTCCCAGACTGGGCTGCACTGTGGCTGTGCTTGCGGGTGGTCCCCAGGCGGCCTCCCGAGACTCTAGTCCTGCCTACGTCAGCTGTTTTTTCTCCGCATTTACGTTTTCCCAAGAGTCTACGTTGGCCTTTTCGACTCAAACTTCCTGGGTATTTTGTGCGGGTCATGTGATGATCTGCTGCTTTGCACACGGTCTCTCAGCGTCCTCATTTCATCTTCAAAAGATACCGGATCGCCTCAGCTCAGCCAGGCCCCCACGGCAGAGGCGGAGTCAGTCCGGTGAACGGGTCTGGTCTCGGCAAGCGCGGGCTGAGCCGTGACGGTCCGTGGAGCAGAGGTCAGAGGTGAGACTGGGGACAGTCTCTGTAACCCGTGGTGCAGGTCAGAACCTTCCTCAAAGGTCCAACAGGCTCGGAAAACCAAAACCTTTTTCCAGAGCTGATTTGGTGGTGAACAGAGACAAAATCTGCTCTTCAGCTGGACTCACGAAGCTCAAGCTAACGGAAACTGTGACAGGTATTTCTTCTTCTGGGCGTGGGCACCTGGATGGTGTGCTTCAGAAATAAGTCAACATGCGTGCTTTGGGGGTGTCGTTTCCGGATGCTCCCCGGGGCATCACATCACACGCAGCTTATCTAGTCTGCTGTCTTTCTAAAATGTGGAAAACTCCGGATTCTGAAACGTATCTGTTCCATCAGCTTAGGCAGGAGCAGGGGGGTCTGCAGCCGTGAGAGCCATTGACAGGTTATCGATGTGACATAAGGAGATCAAAGGTGCCTCCCACTGAGATGACCTGCTGTGCTGCTGGGGAGAGCGCCACAGAGGGTCTGAGAGGGGAGGGGGCGGCCAGGGGGCAGACCCTGGCCGTACCACTCAGTTACCTGTACCTTTCCCCACCGTGCTTGCCTGCCTTCCATAAAATGGTCATTACAGCCCAGCGACATGTGTCAAATCGGACGAGAAGGGGGCCTAGCTGTCCCCCCAACAAAAGTCTTACACTGAAGGAATTGGCACCGTCAGAGGGCCCCACAAAAGGGGCGGGGAAGGAAGCTGGCTGTGCGACAAAGTCAAGTTGAAAATGCATTTCAGGGAAGTAGCCAACAGCCGCCATGTGGGGAGGAGGCTTCAGCGAGGAAGTGGAGACCTCCCCGCCTGGAGTCTAAGCGTCTCACTGTCGGAGACTGCGTGTCGCTGTCCCTGTCATCGGCAAGGTTTTGCTTTGTTCCGTCTTCATTTGAAAATTCGCCCTGGCTGGTGTAGCTCAGTGGACTGAGCGTGGGCCTTCGAACCAAAAGATCTCGGTTCGATTCCCAGTCAGGGCACATGCCTGGGTTGCAGGCCAGTTCCCGGCAGGGGACGCACCAGAGGCAACCACACATTGATATTTCTCTCCCTCTCTCCTTCCCTTCCCCTCTAAAGAGAAATAAATAAAATCTTAAAAAAAAAAAAGAAAATGGCCACAATTCCAATAGTGTCTGGTACGTGATCGATGCTACTGGGCTGGCCACAGAGGTCACTCGTTTTTGCCTGTACGATGCTCTGGTAACACTTAGCTTTCTTTAATTTCATTCAAAAACTTTTTTTAGATTGTATTATGACAGCTGTCATATCAGTGTACGTTTAAAAAATTATCAAAATTGGTGAATTTTTGTGTAGCCATTTTAATATTGAAGATGGATGAAAATACGCTTTGGGCATATTATGCCTTATTAATTTCAGAAAGGTAAAAATGCAACTAAATGCAAAAAAAGTGATTTGCACAGTATATGGAGAAGGTGCTGTGACCGACTGAACATGTCAAAAGTGGTTGGCGAGGTTTCCTGGGGGAGATTTCTCTCTGGACGATGCTCCGCGGCCGGGCAGACCCGTTGAAGTTGACAGCAATCGAATCGAGACATGAACTGAGAATGATCAATGTCACACCACACAGGAGTTAGTTGTCATACTCAAAATATCCAAACCAATAAAGTTATTGGTGAAAATGAAAAATGTGTCTTTTATTTTACAGAAAATAACCCCACGAGCAATGGCCTCACCGTTTCTCTTACACATAACTTCTCGTAACAGCAGACAGAGCACCCTGAGGTGGTTCCTGGTCTTCGGCTGTTCCTTGATTGTGTTGCGATCACTTGCGTTGCATCCCGGAGAGAAGCTGAGTCGGCTGGTGGCCAGCTGGTTCCTGGGGCAGGGGGTGCGGTGCGTGGATCTGCCATCTGCGGTGTTTTGTGGGGAAGTGCGGAGAGGCATCAGGCTCGCCTACGGAAGCCCAGACCAGCAGGCAGCCTACTCACAGGGTGGCCCTCGCTGGGGCGCAGGCCGTGGGGCAGGAGCTAGGGTGGTGATTTTGGTCTGGGAACCTCAGGTCTGTAGGGAAAGGACAGGTGTGGCTGCTAGCAGGCCGGTGGCAGCTCTCCTGGGTGTCATGTTGGAGCACCTGGACTCGGCTGGGTGAAGGCAGGCAGGGCAGGTGAGGAAGGAGCGCAGCGTAAGGTGGGCAGACCAGAAACCCCTGCGGCACAGGCGGAGAAGTTTCCAGGCAGCTGTGGCATGTCGCCGCTCAACCTAATCCATCTGTTGTCCCATCGGAGTGTGTCGGACAGTCCCTGCTGGTCGAGTGCTCTCCTCCTCCCCCCACCTCCCCCGGAGTCGGCGAGACGTTTTCGACCCCCGACCGTGACATCCCGTCCACCACAATTTCCCTGGGAGCATCTCCGAGCTGTGCTGTCTCATTTCACGCAAGCAGATCAGTGCCGGTGCAAATATGCCTCCCTGTCATTTGGAGCTGAACGCCAGCCCGCAGGTCTGCCTCGGAACGGAGGCCCACGCAGCGGTCACATCGTGGCCGGCTTAACGGGCGGCTCACGGGGCGTTTGCAGGAAGCCGAGGCCCAGCTGCCCCCTGCCCTCCCTGCGGTGTGATGCTTTGCCAGGACTCTCCCCCCAGCCGTCCCTCCCATGGTTGCCGGGCAATAAAGCATGACCTCATGTCCCGTAACCACGAACACCTGTGGTGTGAACGGCGCATCAAAGAAGAGACACCCCTGCCTGACCCTGATGCTCCGTAAGAACCAAAGGAGTTTTATGGGGAAATAATTCTGCTTGGCTCTCTTTACCAGCTGGATGGGTGCGGGGTGCCTCATGTATAAGTGGACTTCAATTATGTGAGCTAAGAAGATGGAAATTTCAGCCCAAATACATTAAAAAAGTAATCTGCTATCAAATTTATAGTGTGTGAAATTGTAATGGCTCCTTAGGGGCTGTGCTGATAAGCAGTGAAATAAATACCAAATTATTTTCTTCAAAAGCGTTGAAAATTGCTGAACAGAAACCAAGGGCCAAAGCAACGTCGCAGCGAGTCCCCCGCAGCTGCATGAGGGCGACGTTCCGCCTGAAGAGCCCGTTCGCCCACGTGCGGGATGGTGGCGGCTGCAGGGGCGGACAGACAGACACGGCTGGGGGCTGGGGCGGGGGGGGGCAGGAGACAGAGAGACAGCAGGGCCTGAAGGAGCTCTGTGCACAGGGGGTGTTTGCAGAGACGGATGGGTGGATAGACAGACAGATGACAGACAAACAGACAGAAGAAAGCATTACCAGGAAATGCTGAATTAGGTTATGCCTAGGATGATGATGATCAAGGAAGAGGATTAAGGCTTGTTTACATATTCATGCTGTTTGGGAGGGAACGGGAGGCAGTACTGGGTCCTTGGGGAGGTATTCCAAGTGTTTATTTAGAAACTGGGAGGAGAACTGTTCAGCTTTCGGCCACGTAAAAGAATGTGACGTTTACGGCCCCCACAACCGGGGCGCTGGGTGGAAGGGCCCGTGTGCGTTCACTTTGGGGACATCAGCTGCCTGTGTTTACGGTCTCCGAATAGTTAACACTTACGGTGCTCCTTACCTACAAGGAACTCTTCACGTGGCTGCGTTCTCACTTGCTCCTCATCGTAATTCTGTGCTATAAATGGCACTATTATCTCTCTTTTACAGGAAAAGAAATTGAGTTTCGGGGAGGGTCTGCGATACCCACCCGACAGAAGACCAGCGCGCGCCAGAGCCGGGGAATCAAACACATGCTGTTGATTCAGAAGTCACACCCCGTCCCGGCCCCCCGCAGACAGGTTAGTGCCCGAGTTACAAAGAAAAGGACTGAGTGTTCTGAGAAATGGTTTGAAGCAGAGAGATGCAGAGGCTCCTCCCGGTGGGGGGGACCCCAAGGTGGCCCCCCCAGGATCTCGTGATCCGGCACCTGGAGGACAGCCAGGTGCCTTGGGGTAGGTGGGGTCGCGCGCGGCTCCATGGATCCCGCAGCTCTCGCCCTCTGTCCCTTCCGCAGGCTTGACTGGCCAGCCCTGTCGCTCCCCCAGAACGAGCCAGCTCCGGTCCAGTTGCATCTCAGGAAGAAGGAGTCACTGCTCATATCCAAGCGGAGACGTCCCAAGGGGCCCACCTTTCGGGAGCCCGGCGCCCGCGTGGGGTGTGTCCGATCCACGCGGCTCAGCCACTCGCAGGCAATGGGCCTCCCCTCTCTCCGGTCGTCGGAGGCCAGCGGCAAGGGTGGCACCATCCGGTGTGTGCTCGTTCTGAGGTTCGAGACCGCCAGGAGCCACGTTCGTCTGGCATGCCCACGGAATCGTGGGGGAGGGGTGGTGCTGTGACCCCTAGAGCCGGGCCCGTGGCGGGTGGCCCCGCGGCCTTGGCTGATGGCCACGGCCCCCTAACATGCCTGTGGCCGGGACCTCCAGAACTTTCTCCAAGGAGGGGTCTCGGCAGGGACGGGCTCTTTGAAGGAGGCTTCGCCCGTTTTTTTGCCTCTTTACTCTGACCCAGCGTTTGCGAAACGAGGGAATACGTTAAAAGGTTAAAGGTTACGGTAAACTTGGAAAGACGATCGTTCTTTTCCTCCAAATTTAAGGAACTAACCGTTGTTCTGCGAATGCGATGCCCTGAGCAAGTCTCAGCGGCGCAGGCCAGGCCTGCCGCTCGCTGCTCCGCCTCCATAAAGGCACCGCCCTCACCCGCGCGTCCGGGGGAACGGTGCTGGAAGGCAGGTGCCTGGGGCGCTCGGAGGATCGCTCCCTGGATCCCTGGACTTTTGGTGTCAGAAAGGATAAAGGGTGTCACATGAATCGCAACCATGAAACATCTGTTTTGTCATTTTGTGCTCACGTCCCGTTACCGAAGCCAGTCTGAGCTTTCACAGAAGAGCGCAGCTTAGCTGGTCCTGAATGCGGTGTCCCAGAGGAGGGCAGCGACCGAGGCGGGTGGGGGCTGGGCGGAGGCGGAAGAGGTGAAAAATCGGGACGACCGAGAGAGAAAACAGAAGCAAGTCAAGGTAAGTGGAAAAAGGGTTGGAAGTTAGCGGTGGTGAGGCTCTCAGAAAACGTTATGGGGAAGAAAGGTACTTACCTGTCTGGTCTGGCTCCCGAGACCCGAATCTTCAGGGGACCCTTCGGAGAGTCTGGACACTGAACTTCACACCTGGGCACTTCCTCTCCTGGCCTTGCCTTCCCTGCGGGGCTGTGGGCCCCTCCCCTCCCAGTTGGCATCAGGGGGGACATTCCCGGGTCGCTCCAGAACCAGACCCTCTCTGCCCCCGGAGACCCCTTCCTTCCACCTGGGGGTGGCTGTCAGGTGTAAGCGCTCTCGGTGGGCCTCCCTCCTTGGAGGCCGGGGCTCTTGCTTGCAGGGGGGAGCTCCGAGTTCTGGCAGGTTTGCAGAGTCACACCCGCCTTCCACGCTAATGGTGATCGCTCAGGCTCCCGGGCCCTGTCTGTCTTGCTAATGAAAATGTTAACTGCTTACCTACGTACAGTGATGTCCGTGAGTCACCCCACACCCAATGACACATTTTTCATAAGTATTGCTCCTCGGGTGTGAGTGACAGAAACCTTATTTCATTTTAATTATTTTAATGAGTTTAAGCCAAAAGAAGATTTTATTGGCCCACGAAAGCAAAGTGCACCAGGGACTAGAGACACTGGTTCGAGGGACAGTGGGAACCGGGGTACCCGGCCCCCTCGGTCTCTCCCCTCCCTTCCCGTTCCCGTGTTTGGGTTGGTTTGTGGGCACAGAGCCCGGGCCCCACACCCCCATGCTGAGGCCTTGATCACCTCGAGGGCACGAGGCAAGAGGCCCGCTCTTCTCAGATCCCAGTAGAGACCGGCTGAGAAAGGAGTCGGGGAGGACAGAGCGGTCAGCGCTCGGCGCCCACGTCCGCAGCGAGTGGTCGTCGGTGAGGGCTCCTCCCCCGCCCACGGAGAGTCACCGGCACACCGGGCACAGAGAGGTTTCAACTGACCTGCATTTCGCCTCGGAGACAAATAACGGGCAGAAATAAAACGTACACCCGGACTGTGTCCTGTCTCGGATCTGAACGCCATCTCGTAAGGATCCGGTTTTGTTAGACTACCACGGCGGAGCGGGGGCCCAAAGATGCTTACCCGGGCAGGTGATGCCATTTAGAACATTAGACTCATTGAATTCAGCCTCTGGGTCGGTGCGAAAGTCCCCACCAAGGGGCGTGGCCTCCAGCTTCCTCTACTTGGGGAGCTCAGTAAGTTGTTGCCTGGGCCCCTAATAGTCCTGTAAGCTTATAATTCATATGTAAGTGTTTTTCGCAACAAACCACATCTTCCTCCCTCATGGTTTTCATCTTTAGAACTTTGTCTCTGGCTCTGTCTCCCTCATTCTCCCCCTGCCCTCGCTCTCTCTCTCTCTCTCATACACACACACACACACACACACACACTGAAAACCCTTTGCCTGTACATTCAGAGGGAACCATAATGCCTTCCCACCCCTGGCATTTCACATTTTCTCTTCTTTCATGCCGTTATATTAGATTTATTCAGTATTTTATGTAACATTTTGTAACTATTCCATCAGCTAGCTGGCATGTTTGGGATGAACTCTAACTCCACGTTGATTTGAGAACGCACGATCCGAACCAAAGGTAGCTGTCCTGAGAAGGCGTCCTCGCGGCCAACACGGTCAGCCTGCAGACCCCACAGTGGGCTGACCCTCGGGAGTCGAATCCTCCCAGCTTCGCCGTGGAGAACACGCAGACGCGTGACCAGAGGGGTCCCCGAGGCCAGGCCCCCTGCCGTTTCCTGGGGAATTAAGGCGCTCTGAAGGTCTAGGGCCCAGAGGCATGTCACCAAACTTTGAAAACCAATAAAAACCGATGAGAACACATCAGATGCAGGAGGAGTAAGTTTATTTATTTGGTCAGACAAACATGGAGTTCCGCAGACTGGGCAAGGAGAGTGTATGTCAATCTGCAACAGTTGTTTCAAAATCGCAGACATTGGACTCGGTGTCTGGATCACTCACTGATTCCACTGTCGGAAAGACCCGTCTGTCAGCCAGGGTTGACGCGGGTGAGGGGGAGAGCTGGTGGGGAGAGCGGCCAGGGGCCCCCGCTCCACGGGACAAGTCCACGGGAGCGGCTGTCAGCAGAGAGGGGAACGTTGTGCCCAGAGGGTCGGTCAGGAAGCTCAGCAAGTTGCTCTAACAGACAGATGACCCGCAGGACAGGCGGCGACAGGAGGACTGGCAGCTCCCGGAGGTCCCGTAGGTCGAGTAGCAGGATCCGGATCCAGGGCTCAGGGAAGGGACCACACAGACTCCGTAACCCAGGGGTCTGAGGCCACCGGACCCAGAGCCCAGGGAGCAGCTGCTGCTGGACCCCCCGCCCAGAGCCCCAGGGAACGGGGTCTGGCAGGGGCCGCTCAGCATGGAGGCCCCCGGGCTGCAGCAGGGCGGCCGGCAGCTGCTGGGCTCCCAGCAGATGACCTGGTAGCCACTGCAGACAGAGGAGCCCTGCGGGCAGCGGCTGGAGGAGCAGAGGCCCCTGCTGGGGAGCAGGTTGCTGGGGCGGGAGGAGCCGCAGGAGGAACCTGGGCAGCGCAGGGAGCTGCCCAGGCAGCGGGAGGAGAAGTTTCCAGAGCGGCAGCTGGGGGACATGCTGGCGGAGGCCGAGTGCAGCTGGGTGACAGCGAGCGGAGGCTGAGTTCAATGCCATGGCCTGGACTCCACGTTATATACCCTTGCAGACCTGGGTGTGTCCCTGGGCGGCTGCTTCCGGCTCTGTGCTCACCGCTTTATGGAAGGAGAACTCTCTAGGTTATTGCTTAAAATGAATTCATCACATCTTCACATCCATAATTGTACCGTAATTACTCTGATACACCTCGGAAGGAGCTACTCAGTTTCTTCCCCAGGAATGTTCCCTGGTTTGGCCTTCAAAGTCGTATTTGCAAACATGCTCCCCCGTTTGTCTGCAGGGCAGTGAGTCTTCCTCTCGCCAAACCCGATGGAGTAAACCTCCCTTCCCTCCCACCAGGGTGTCAGGAGCACCAGGGGCAGCCCTTCCAACGGTTTGTCTTTTTCTTCACGGTGAGTCACAATGGCTTTCTCGGAGGACCACACGCGGTAGCCTCAGCAACCAGGGCCACCTTCCGCTCGTCCTCTGGTTGAACGGACCCCCGTGATCCCGACGGTCGCCGGCTGAGCGTAACCCGGTCGTGGGTCCCTTGGCCCAGCACTCGGCTGCCTTCTCCGTGACACGCTCAGCTCCCTCACGTCTGCAGCTGGACATCGTCAGCGTTAAGGGGCAGAGACCCCATCCTCGGTGTTCACGCCGACGGACTTCAAGGGCAGGGGGGCCTGGAAGGGCTCCTCGAGACCCTGTTAGCGAGGCTTCGGACGGAAGTGTTGGCTAGAACCGTGCTTCCTTCCTGAGTGCCCTCCAACAAGCCTGTCTCATCGGAGCCGTTCGCCTCCGCTTACGGTCTAGGTCGGACGACTCACGGTTTTCTGCTCTGTTTAGATTACTGACGCAAGGGCATATGCGTTTGCAGCTGCGATCATTCATTTACACCTGACTAGCATTTCCGGGATGGTTACCATTTTCCGAAGCAACGAACTTGAAGTATCGGAGCTGTGCGGGGCTTTGACACCCGCCCGTCAATCCACGCTAGGGCAACCGTCTCAGAAATCTCCCATAAATCCCTCCTAATTGCTCCGTAAGATGGAGGCAAAATTAAGACTTGAACCTCAGGCTCCACATGCAGAGTCAGGATTCCAACACTCTGCAAAGATAAAAGCAAATCCGACTGTCCTTTGTCTCAGCCCGAATCTGTTAAGTTTATTTATATAAACTTAAGAGCCTGATACGGCCTTGTTTACCTTTCTTAAGACTGTCTGCACCAAACAATATTCACTAGCAGCATCACACAGATCACTGAGCTTTACACATGCAGGTTAGATTTCAGTTTCTAGCCCAAGAAAGAGAAGCAAATTCTTGGATTAATGGGGGGAAAAGAGCAGGAGGAGGAGAAGGGGAGCATCTTGCGTGGGCTCCTCGGCCCTCCGTTCAACCTGGCGCTGTGTTGGGTTTCGCCGAGGGGCGTGGAATTCAGGGCCGTCCTGGCCGAGAGAGCTCCTTCTCTAACCAGCGGCCAGCCGCCCTGCTGCGGGCGCACACCCGCCCCGAGCCCCGGGGCCTGCGTCTGCCGGCTCTCCCCGACGCCGAGCGCGGCTCAGCCCCCACTGCCACTGACTTGGAGGGAATGAGCCGCGCCTCCTGGACGGCACCCGGTACCCTCGCCCTGCAGCTCTCCGCAGCCTGGCACAGGGGGCCCGGGCCCTGATGGTGTCTGACCCCCCCATCTGCACGGGCAACAGTTCTCTCATTGTCTCTCATCCGGTTCAAGTTGATTCTGCTAAACAACAACAGCAACAACAACAACAAAAAAGGCCTTTTACGATCCAGAAGTCCTTGCTTTTCCAGGCCAGCTCCCACCTCTGGGGGTTAACCTGAAAATAACTCAGGAATAAGTCAATTCTAATTAACACCCCCACCCACTCCTAATTAGGCCAGCGCTTCATCAGGGCCGCTTGTGCACTTCGCACAAACGCTGATGAGTGAGCGACTCGCGGAGGCGCGTAAACGTGTCCCCTGAGAGGAGGAACAAGCCGAGGAGGCAGAGGAGCGTGAGCAGCTCCAAGCGGGTCCTGGACAGGAGGAAGCACGCCCCTGCTCTCGGGGCGCGGCTGAGCGTTTGAGGACAAAATCGCTGCGCAGTGTGTCTGGAAAAGGGTGATGACGGGAAACGTCTCTTTTTCTTTTATAAATGGAGGAACATCGCCACTACCTGGAAGAAGACCAACTCGGGGGCACCCACAGGCTGGCCTGAGTTACCCTGGCGGCGACGGCTTCTCCAAGTCACCCCGCAAACCGAGCCCGTCTGCAAGCGGAAGCTGGCTTTCCATTGGGTGTGGGAAGGCCCTTCCTTGGGCGGCCGTGGGGCCCCGGGAAGAAAGAGTGGAAACCATGAGCCCCCATCCACCACTCTGTTGCCCCGTTTGCTCATCCCAAGTTCCTGGAACCCGAGCTCCCTGGGCCTGCAGGGCGCCCTCTGTCCCCTCCCCCAAGGTGCCACCGTCCACACCCGCTGGCCCAGAAGGCAATTTGCCTGCTCACTGTTACTGCTGGGTCTGGGCCTGGGGACCAGATTCTGAGAGCCTCTGGCCCCGCTCCAGGCACCGGGCACGGCGGTGGGCCGCTGTTCCCAGGGGTCACCCGGCAGCAGACGGACCACGTGCATTTCCATGACACACCCTCGGCACGTTTCACATGGAGAGGTCGGTGCCTGGGTCTCTGAAGCCCTCTGCTTACATGCAGACCTCCCTGATCTCCTCGGACTGTTATTTAGCCAACCCATGACAACAATTAAAAATGAGTGCAGCAAAGGCAAACTCTAGAGAAGTTTTCTGGAATACCTAAACTCACACCCGTTACCATTCGATCATATTTCTTCTCTCTCTCTCTCTCTCTAATAAAACACGACAGACAGGACCCCTTCCTGGGCCACCCCCAGTCTGGGTCTCCCTCCTGTCTTTTCAAAGTCGCCCCAGTAACACTCGGTTTTCGGGAGCACTCCGGGGAGTTTTCCTTACACACGTTATAAGTTTGCACAATTTATTGTCCTAGCGTTATTTTCAATTACAAGAACGCAATCGCATTGTACACATATTTATAATTTTATACTAAAATTATTTTAAGTGTGTCCTCGCTGATACCGATGCATGTGTTTTTCATCACCACTCCAGTGGGATTTTTGCCTGCACGCACCATTCCAAGCACTTCATTACAGTGTCCGCGCATCGATCTTCACCGGGACCCTGTTCAGCGCCCATTTCCTCACCATCTCCTACTCGGGGCGGAGCTGAGACGCGAGCAGGGCGCGCCCCCTGCCGGACGCCCCCTGCAGTCACTGGCGAGGGCGGGATTTGCCCCTGTGCGGCCAGAGCTCGGACAGCCAAGAACCGCCGGGCTGTGGCGCGAGGCCCTGGCTTCTCCCTACGGCCGCTCGGCAGAGCTCTGCCGCCCGAGCGTGCGTTTTACTCATCGGTTCCCTCACGCTTTGTCATTGCTCGGTACCACAAATCACGGAACAAAGGACATATTTGCACTTAAAACTTTGCACCGCGCGCGCCAAGGGCCGCCAAGCGTGCGTTCCGAGGTGGGGTGGCCGGGCCCAGGCTTTCGGGGCTGCTCAGCCGCCAGGCTCCGCGCCCTTGGACTTGGGGCCGGGGCACGTCCTGGCGGCCGCGCTGACGGGCTGTACCACCGAGAAGCCTTCGGTTTTCTTCCTTGTGATTTTCTTTTACCGATTACTTTCTAGTCATTTCTTCTTTTACAGTTACTTTCAGGGTGCCCTTTGGGTATTCTTTATTTTACAGGTTTGCCTTTTCCTGCAAATGTACTCCAGTCAGCCGTTTGACTATTATTATTATTATTATTATTGTTATTGTTATTATTATTTTGGTCGGTTCTACTGAGGGGCAGGATGCACACAGTGAAACCCACCTTGGAGATGCGCGGTTCCGCCAGTTTGACAGACGCAGACAGTCACGTGACCCCCAACAGGACTGACAACCCAAACGTTTCCATTGTCACCCAGTTCCCTCGGGCCCCCTGGTGTCAAATTCCTCCCACCTCGAACCCGAATTTCTGTTTCTCCATCATCTTCTGTTTTCTAAATGCACTGTAAAAGCGACTGTGTCTTACGCAGATTTCTGCGCCCAGGTTCCTTCCCAGAGCGTGATGCTTCTGAGGTTCCTCCCCGTGTTTGTGCCTTTCAGCGGCCCGGCCGTCGCCGCTGCTGCCCGGCATTCCTCCGCGAGCAGGCGACACAGCGCGGCCGTTCACTGGCCGGGCACCGAGCACCGGGGCGACTCCCAGTCCAGTCGGGGCTGGTGACGGGCAAAGCTGCCCCACACAGCCAGGTGCAGGCCTCGCTGTGGACACAGCGCCTCGTTTTTCCTGCGTAAACCCCGGCGTGGCATCGCCGGTAAGTGCAGGTTCAGCTTTGCGCGGTACTGCTGAACGGCTCTCCACGGTGGCCGCGTCCGGTTCCCGCAGCACCGAGGCCCCGCATCCTCGTCAGCGCCGCCCTCGTTATTAGGGGTGTCCTTACTGCCGTTATTATTTGCCTACCCTGGCAGGCACGGAGCAGTGTCCTGTGTGACTTCATGCTCATTTCCCTCATGATTAAAAATAGGATGAGATGTCTTTCCATGAGCCCCTTGCCTTCCGTGTCTCTGCTTCCGTGGGGCCTGTTCGAATCTTTGGAGTGGTGTCTCTCTTATAATTAAGTTGTAAGAGTCCCACGTGTGTCCTAGGTGCAGGTTCTTCATCCAATGTGCGCTTTTCAGATTTTCTCGCCAAGCTTGTGGCTTGGGCTTGTTGTTTTATTTTCTTACCAACATGTTTTAAAGAGCAGATGCTTTTAAATTTCAAGTAAGTCTAATTCACCGAAGAATATGTTGCTACAGTAGACCCACAGATAATGTGGGGTGAGGGGTGCCCGCTGCCCACAAAGTCCAAAATCCACGCATAACTCAAGTCCGCAAACATGGATTCTCAGCAGACCCTTGAACGGCGGACCCTTGAACGAGGAGGATTTGAACCCCGCAGCTTAGGTGGGCGTGTGCAGTTCAGACCGTCCCGGCAGGGGCGACGGGCTGCGGTGCAAAGTTCAAGCCCAGCTGTGTGTGTGTGTGTGTGTGTGTGTGTGTGTGTGCGCGCGTGCGTGCAGATGTCCCCTTATCCCAGTGCCGTTTGTTGAAAAGACCGCCCTCATCCACGGCATCACCGCAACACGGTTGTGTCCGCCAGTCCTGTCTGCGTCCGACCGTTTCCGGAGTCCCTCTCCCACTCACGCTCACGCCCACGTCCACGCCGTGGTGCCCTAACTGCTGCAGCGTCGTAGACGCCGTGCGGTCGGATGGTGGGTCCTCGGACCCGCGGGACCCCCCGGGGACGGTGTGAGCTGGGCGCTCAGGCTAGGAAGCAGGGGAAGCCACTCCATGGCTTGGCTGGCGCCAAAACGGAACCCAGAAAAGACGACACCAACAATGTCATATTCGCCATCCTGCCTGTTTGGCTTTGTCTCCATTTTAATCGTTTTTGCCGTGGCCCTGATATACCCAACTTCTCGCAAATCCTCACTGGAATCGAGTTTTATTACTCAGGTTCATTACAATTGTTTTAAAGAAACCAAATGCCTCTTGAATCCTATTCAACTTGGCCGCCTCCAAACGGGATCCGTGCTTCCCCTGGAGACGCCTCAGCACCTTCTCACCCTCGCTGGACCTCGCTTGCTGCCGGTGCCCCGTGTGGCAGACCCTGGTGGTGGCTTTCACCTGCGTTTGAAGTGAAGACCGTGCCGTGGGTGCTGATGGGTCGTTTAGCTGGTGGAGGCCAGCGGAAGGAAGTCCTCTGTGTTCAGTTTGCCTGTCAGCAGACAAACATCGCTGGCTCTTGTGGGGAGGCCTGGGAAAGAGCCAACCCCTCTCCTGTTTGCAAAACTTAGTTCTCCCGTCTTCATCCTGATCATTTGAAAGATGTGCATCATATAGGAAAAAAAAAGTCTCAGGGGGCCAGAGAGGGAGCCCAGTGTCACATTCAACTTGTGGGTCCCTTGTTGTTTGATGTGTTCGAATTCAGCATCGTAGACAAACCAGGAACAGAAACGGAACAGGCACGGAGGGAAGCCACAGAGTTGGACATCACTAAACCCACTCGGGAAAGGCTGGTGCGGAGCCAGGGGTCACAGTGTCCAACTTCCTGCACCAGTGGATTTCGGGTCGTCCTGATGGAAGCCACACGGGCGGACAGCGGCCTACTTTCGGCTGCTACGTGTATCAGGCGAGACGCCGTGGCCGCTGAGGGTCCGATCGTGTAACATTCTGTGACTCCAAGTTGGAAACAAGTCTGATCGTCCCGTCTCTGCAGTGAGCATCCAGGTGACTGCCATTCATTGTTGAGCGTTTGCTCCGTGGCTGCTTGTGAAGGAAGAGCTGCAGTCCCTCCCCAGGGAAATCCAAGCAAGCCTCAAGGAGCGCACGATACATTCGGTTAGCAAGGATGCAGATAGCAAGCATTTAGAAACTTACCTGCTTCTCAGAGAGTATGTTAGAGTTTTCTGGAGAAAAAAAAAAACAATTGATGTATATAGAGATATATCTATGTATAGTCTGTCTGGAAGGTAGGCGGCCATGCAATGTAAAATAGAGACACATTTATTGAAGAAGATGTAAGAAACACTGTACACAGGACAATGACACCTCAAGGATGTCCCCTTCAGAGCAGGCCCCTTGGGACCTCACGCAGTTCTCCCAGTCACCATCACCTGCCCTGTTGTGTTTTCCTGAATCTCATTGACAGTCTGAAATCCCTTCCCTTTCAAAGGTGATTTTAGTTTTGGGAAAAGCCACAAGTCGCAGGGCACCAAACCTGGGCTGTAGCGGGGCTGAGTCACCTGGGTGATTTGATGCTTCACCGGAAAACTCTGTGACAATGAAACAATGAGCAGACAGTGAGCGGGCGTGTTGTTGCGATGAAGCTGCCAACCACCGGTTGCCCAGAGCTGCACCCTTCTGAGTCATCCGAATAGTTTCCTTGGAGGAATGTTCAAGCTTAATGCAAAATTGGATGCAGTTGTTCCCCTTATTCAACCATTTTCAATGTGATGGCCACACAGTGCACATGTGCGCTCAGCAGCGTCTACAACCCCCTCTGACTGGTACAGTGAAGCTGTCATTGTTCACTCACGTGCATTCCAGTCCACTCTCCTTGGCTGCCAGCTTACAGTGATGTCATGCAAACCATCCTCGTTATATTAACAATGGCTGGACTTTTTCTGGATAGACCTTGTATAATGCACTAACAAAATTTAGTAATTTATGTGAGGTCATTTCTTATAAGTAATAGAATTAAGATTTAAGTTCAAATTTTATTCTTTTCATTCACCCATTCTATTATTTCATTTGTCCTCATGAATTTCTTACCCAGAACAGATATTTATTAAACTTGAACAGATGAGTTAATGTGGAGATATGTAAGTAATTGAGCCAACGAATAGTCTCTGAGGTCACAGCGGTCTGAGTGATTAGCACCAAATCCGTTCCCAAATTCCCTTCGACTCTGACTCTGCTAGGAGCCTGAAATATATTTCTGGATGACAAGAACTATATTCTGATCTTGGGTTCAGTTTGGATTCTGCTTCGGGGAGATAACACTTAGATCTTGAATGGAACAGCTAGCATGAAAGAAATCTTTTCTCAGCACATTTCTTAAGTTCTGTGCTTTGCTTTATCTCACAGGAGGTGGGGAGAAGCCAATCACTGTTGGGGTTTGCAAAAAATATCTTGCGTGAGGCTCCAAGTTTAGACAGAGACCGAGAGAGGAAAAGACACAAAGAGAGATGATCAAGTTCGCTTGCAGCCGTGAGTTCAGTATCTGGGGCACCTGGTTTGCGCGCATTCTCCAGAAGCTCTAAGCCTCCCGGTTAAAGGGTGTTAGCAGAAATGATGCGTTCTTACGCCAAAGAAAACTGAGTAAAAGCACAAAACACACTGAAATAAATAAGCAAAATCATGAACCTGATTACTATGCTAAGTTAAGCAAATTATTGCAGAATCGGCTGGGGTGTCTCTATTCCTTTGTGACACGCTGGGAAGAGATGGTCCGGGGGTAGGAATGTCAGTCTGTTGTAAGAAATGGGGACACAGGACAAACTGATGGGGAAGGGCCTTGGGACCGCTCGGGGCCGGGGGTTGGTCCCTGGAGGCTCATAGAAACATGGCTGGTCTGGGCAAAGGGGGCCGCCACGGTCATTCCCTTCCTGAGACAGAGCCGCATTAGTCAGCTGGGCTGAGGTGGCAAAGCGCCACCGGCCGGGGGCGTAAAGGACAGGCGCGCGCTGCGGCGCAGGCCAGGCTCGGCCCCAGTGCAGGCGCGGGGCGGGTTCTCTCCGCACGCTGTCTCTGCTGAGAGTGGAGCAGGAGGCCCTTTAAGAGGCTGATTAGGTGCGTTTCCCAATTTCCATTCTCCTTGGGCGTAATGAGACCGCAGAGTGGATTTTCTCCCGAAGGCCCTTTTACACCCTCCCCTGGCTGTGCCCCAGGAAGAGCCCTTCCGGGTAGAGGCCTCTGGGGCCTCACTCATCCGCTTGCTCATTAAAATGAAATTGATTTTCCCCCGCACGAACACGGCTGAATATGTTGTATTCATTTACTTAAGAGACAGATCATTCCTTTCTCATTTATAGGAGGAAGGTGGCTATTTTCAGGGCCAGTAATCAGCGAGTCACCACGCGGCAGGGGACCCCGCCCCCCTCTCTGCCAATCGCCATGCAGCACAGCAGGCCCACGCCCCACTCTGCCAATCCCCATGCAGCACAGCAGGCCCAGCAGGCCCCGCGCCCCACTCTGCCAATCACCATGCAGCACAGCAGGCCCGCGCCCCACTCTGCCAATCGCCATGCAGCACAGCAGACCCGCGCCCCGCTCTGCCAATCGCCATGCAGCACAGCAGGCCCGCGCCCCGCTCTGCCAATCGCCATGCAGCACAGCAGGCCCGCGCCCCGCTCTGCCAATCCCCATGCAGCACAGCAGGCCCGCGCCCCGCTCTGCCAATCGCCATGCAGCACAGCAGGCGCGCGCCCCGCTCTGCCAATCGCCATGCAGCACAGCAGGCCCGCGCCCCACTCTGCCAATCCCTATGCAGCACAACAGGCCCACGCCCCACTCTGCCAATCCCCATGCAGCACAGCAGGCCCCGCGCCCCACTCTGCCAATCACCATGCAGCGCAGTGGGCGGGCCTCCCCACTCCCTTTCAATCACCGTGCAGCACAGCAGGGCCAGCACACCTCCCCCCCCAACGCGCGCGTGTGCGCGCGCGCGCGCACACACACAGGGACCAGACACTGGGTTTCCTTACACCTGTTCCCTAAGGACCCAGACAGCAAAATCTCAGCTCATGAAGCAGGAATCACACCCTTGCCACTGTCAACAAGTCAAAGTGATAAAGTCAATACTGAGAACGCCTGGACTCATCCTTTTAATAAGCATCACTGAACGTCCTTATGCGCTGGAAACCCAGTGAGGACGTCAGGGCTGCCACCTGGTGCTGCCGCTGCGGGGCTAAGGGAGTCTTCGTGGGGCTTCCTCTGTAGCGACAGACCAGCCGAAGGCGACGACGACGGGGCCAGACACACGCAGCGGTGCGCAGAGTCCCATCAGGGCCGCGGGCCGCGGGGCAAATCGCCTTGAAACTGTTTGCCTTTGGGGGAAGAGTCTATTAGAAAGGCATTATAATTCTGAAGCCTCAAAACCGAAAACGGGCCCTGGGAACTCTTCATTCCGTAATTTCCGATCTAAAGTACCAATTAAACCGATAACACTTAGAGCATTTTAAGAGAAAACAGAAATACTTAGCCACGCTTGAAGATAAACCCAGAGGAGACGCAGCTTTATTCCACCAATGAAATACACGGAAAGGCTTCCTTGCTTGCAGAGCATTATCAGTTTATAAAGCTAAGCGAGGAAAAAATCAGCGTGAGGCTGGGGAGGCGCCGGGCGGCAGGAGAAGAGCCGGCGGTAAGCAGTCAGCACCCTGTGGTGTCGCCGAGTGAGGCCGCTCGTCACGGGTTCCGAAACGCTGATCCGGCCCCGGAAAGTTTAAGATGGTGCTTTCCATATGGGGTGGCAGTTACTCTTATTTTTTTTTAAGTGCATTTTTTTAAATCCCAAGTTTCTCGTTTAATTATAAACATTCTGCTCTTTTACCAAAGACTGACTCACTCACACAGTAAAAATGTAGTTAAGTTGCGTAGAGCGGTGATTCTTGAAAATAGCACCCTGCAAGGGCGTCCAATCCACAGCCCGCAGCCCGTGTGCGGCCCAAGGTGGCTATGATTGCGGCCCAACGCAAAATCGTAAATTTACTTAAAACCTTTTTCTTTTTTTGCTCATCAGTTTTCGTTAGTGTTTCTGTATTTAATGGATGGCCCAAGACAATTCTTCCAGTGCGGCCCAGAGACACCGAAAGGTTGGACACCCCTGCTGAGTTAGAATCACTTGGGAACGGTTTTCTTTGCTTATTTTAGGCAAAGAGTTACATATGTTCCTTACTAATTGCCAGACAGTCCTCTGGGTATTTCCCGTATATTACCGTGTTAATTTTCATAATTACCCGGTGAGAAAGGTACCATTGTCACCCCCACGTCACAGATGAGAAGATTGGGGGGGTGACAGGCTCCAGTCAGTGCACAAGCTCACAGTGCTGGAACCGGGTAGCTTCAGGGTTTGCCTCCCAGGAGTTCTGGCAACAGAGAAGCTTTTAGCCTTATGTCACATCGTCCCTCCATCGCAAAGGCATGTCCCCTCCCCAGAACCAGTCACTGGGCCGTTGGGATGCCGACATCCACGCGCTAACAGGCATCCCGTAAACTCACCAGAGTTTCGGCTCCTGAGAGATCAAACACACTTCATTCCACGATGCCCTGAAATTACCTCGTTCGTTTGTTAAATTCCAAGTCTTTAAAAATAAATCCTGGTACTAGGGTACGTTAAAAAGTCGGCATCAAGAAAGGGGACAAGGAAGACAGAACCCTGTGCCCAACCCTCCCTGGGAACGGACGGCCTCACCGCATCTCACAGCTCTACGGCCACGCTCAGCAAAGGCTTGGTCCGCTCCCAGTGGGACAAGACGTGCAAGGGAGTTCATCTCGGGGCACCAAGGGTGGGCCAGAACCAAATTTCAGCGCTGTAGAATTGGAACAGCGAAATGGCAAGATGAGCAAACTGAGCTCACACGGCTGGTGAGCAAGAAAACGGGAAGAGTGTCCCCAAGTCAGAGGTTTCCCAAGAGCTGAGGCTCCATCCAGCTGTCTCCTACAGACGCGGGGGTACCGTCGCCTCTCCTGCATGTGTGTCCCGGTCATCCACCCGCGCCGCACTCAGCCCAGTGAGTGACACTTGACCAGGCCCACTCCACTCCTGAAAGTCAGGCTTGACTCCTGTCTCAGGCTGCTGCCTGACCACGGGAGTTCGAAAGCCCCCAGCACAAGGAAAACCCGGCAGCACCTCGGAGCAGCCATATCTGCTCTCCACGCCGTCCCCCCTGGGTTTCCCCAACGCCCCAGCCCTGCTCCGGAGACGGAGTTCACAGACAGGACGCTCGCCCAGCCCTGCACCCTGTGTGGAGGTTAGAGGAGCACACCCCTTGTGCCTTCACCAGCAAAGATTTTGGAAAGAAGGAAGGAGGAGGCGCTGGTGACACTCAGGATAGGAAATGGCAGAAGGGAAGGAAGGGCTCCCCCACACAGATGTCACCCAGACAGCTCTCGGCTCGGGCTCTTTTCCCGTCCTCACTGCTGTCTCCCAGACCACGAGTGGACGCCAGCAGGGACGTGTAGGCCCTGCATCTTATCCGACTGTCGATTCAGAGCAGAAAAGCTCCCAAACCTGTTCATAGGTGCAGTAACCCTCTCTCCGCCCCCCAACCAAAGAAAGGACGTGCAACAACAGTCGTTACTATTTACCCCTTCTTACGTGGCGTCTTCCATCTGAGACCTCTGCTACGTAGCTTCCCTTCTCTCCCAGTCAACACTTGTCAAGGAGCACCTACCGACCGCCACGCGGCGCCACTCACACGGTCAGCCGGCGTGGATGCCTCTGACTTCCAACTGAGAGCTTTTTTTTTTCATGCTGCCTCCCAATTTTAGCTATCACAATTGCTATTCTTCTCGCCAAAGTTCCCAGTGAGCCATTGCTAGCCGTCACGAGACCATCTGCACAGTGTCACCGGGTAGCGACACGCAGCCGTTGTTCCAACCCTAAGATGCAGCATCTCGCAGGATGGATGGCGATGCCACGACATCCATCTTCCTCCCTCTCACACAGCAGCCTCCCCACGGCTCGGGCATCGCGATGGCGTGAAGAGAGGGGGCAGCGTGTTAAAGCAAGGGCTGCCCATTGCCGTAGAATTATGATGTTCTACGCAGAAAATAGGCGTCCGTTTCTCTATTTCCAATGTTGTCCTTTACATTCGCGGAGAGACCCTCTCTGTGCGAAGCGGTCACAGTCGTCAGGAAGGCAGCACGACCTCACAGGGCTCTGAGCAGCTCCCTGGGCTCCTCGCTAGATGTTACCCCGACGTCGGAGGGAGTGGTTTCCATCAGAGGCAGGTGACACGTCACAGTCACACGCGGGGCAGCAGCCCCAGGCGCTCAGCCATCTGTTTTTCTCCATCGTTCATGTATTTTCTGGCTGGTTGGTGTGCGCTCCTGTCGGGTTGGAGGTCGGGCACCGCTGACGGAAGCCTCCGCCCACAGTGTGAAAACCCACGCAGACTCTGCGGCCGCAC
>PVKU01009862.1:0-57688 GCA_004027475.1 Anoura caudifer | reverse complement strand
AGGAGAGTGGGAGGAGGAGAGGGGGGGAAAAGGTACAGAGAATAAGTAGCATAGACAGTGGGTAGAAAATAGATGGGGGAGGGCAAGAAAAGTGTGGGAAATGTAGAAGCTAAAGAACTTATGACACATGGACATGAACTAACATGGGGGAATGTGGGTGGGAGGGGGTGTGCAGGGTGGAGGGGAATGAAGGGGGAGGGAAATGGGACAACTGCAATAGATAATCAATAAAATGTATTTTTTAAAAATTAAAAAAAAACAATCTTAGAGAAATATCTATACTTACAACTTTGAGGAAGTAGCATGGCTAAAAAGGATGTCCACCAAAGGATCCTCCTGAATGCTACAGCCATCATCACACTCGCCTGAGGAGGGCTGGTCTTCCATCTCTAACACATACCCTTTACCCTGGTCCTCCTCCTCTTTGGATTCTTCCTGATCCTCTTCCTGGGAGTGCCAGGAAACAAAGGAAACTTTAAAAAGAAATTTACTATCTGCAAGGTAATTTTACATGTATGCAGTAAATGAAAGCTTAGGTGAGGCCAATTATATAAAGCTATAAAAGATTCAAGAAATATGACTTTAGATCTAAATCAGTGAATTTTTGTTCACAATCCTGGACATCTTTGACTCTCTACCCCAAGAAAAAATGAAAAAGCAATATATTCAATTCTAGATGGATGCTGTATCCTTTTAAGATTTTCATTATCATTTGTCACCCTGGAACTAACTAGTCTAGCTGATCAGATAATTTTAATGATAATGGCATTCTAAATTTTACTGATTGCTTACTATGAACTAGGCCCTATGCTAAGTGCTTTACATGAATTCTCATTTAAACCTCACAGCAAAACTATAAGGTAGACAACTGTTATTCCATTTACAGCAGAGAAAACTGAGGTTCTAAAAATGTTCACTAACATGCCTAAGGTGACACAGCTAATTACTGCTAAAAACCAGCATTATCCAGGTAGTTGGAACTTTCTAGTTATCCTATGTGCTCTAACCACTTTGCTCTACCTCCCTGTGCAGAGGACCAATCAGAGGATAGCTGGTTTATGTTATTCACTTACCTCTTCACTCTCTGTGGGTAGTCCCTGAACTGCACAAATATCCAAGGGAGCTGGAGCCACCTCTGGCCTTTCATTTTCCCCCACAGACTTCTCAGCTACCAAGTGTTCTACCTTAGCTGAAAGCTCTTCAGGATCCCCTTCTCCTTCAGTAGCTTCAATTTCCCTTTCTTCTTGTCTGGTATCACATGAAAAGCAGCAGCCTTCACTTGATTCTTTGCTGCTAATGCATAATGGCTCCATTAAATAAGCTACCTGCAATCATAGTCTATTGTTAGATGCACAGGAACACCAATGGGAAGCATCTATGTATCAACAATGCCACATGATTACATTGCCACTGTGACTAACCCTGAAATGGCTAACAGATTAATTCTTTCAATCATTTATTAAATATTTTACATACAAAGGCACTGTACTAGTTACCGTAGACCTAACAGTAAACAAGATATTGTTCTTGCTTCTTCAAGCTTACGTTCTAAATTTTCATCTCAAGTGTCAACTCTGATCAATTGGGATTGATTGCAAACTGCTGAAAATTTTGTCTGCCGTAGACAGAAATGCCAACATTTAAACTGGATTCTTGCTGATCTAGGTTCTCCTGAACATGTGTAGTTTCTGCATAAAAATAAACTGTCCAATTCTTTTTACTTCTAGTCCTCAACCCTTAACCAGGGTAGTAAGAACACTGTAAAATACTGTCTTGAAGTAGTATCACAAGCTTCAAGGAGAATTTGGGCAAGTACCACCTCTCATGACTGAGAAAGAATGAATTGCAAGGATACTATTATAGGGCAGTTCCAAATGCAGAAATTTCACTTCCTTTGATTCAAGGTTCTAATGACTGGAATTTTATTTTACTTTTCAAAGACTAGGATTTTATTGTCAGAAAGTGCAAATTTGAAACATTTTTTTTTTTGTTGTTGTGGGTCACAACCAATGTTTCTCTTGTGTTTTTAAAAGATTTTATTTTTAGAGAGAGGGGAAGGGAGAGAGGGAAACATCAATCAGTTGCTTCTCACATACCCCCAGCTGGTGACCTGGCCTCCAACCCAGGTATGTGCCCTGACTGGGAATTGAATCAGCGACCTTTGGTTCACAGGCCAGCACTCAATCCACACTGAGCCACACCAGCCAGGGCTAAAGCGTATTTTGTTAGCACCAAATGCTGAAGACACAGCAATGAATTTAGTCCCAGCCACTGTGGAGCTTTTATTTTAGTAAACAATATTAAGAGTGGTAAAAGAAAAAGTATGCACATAAGCATTCTCTAGAGTTGACATTTCCAACTTTGGAAATAATGAATCCCCATTACCTCAGAAAGAAAGTGGAGGAGGTTCTGGTGGCTGACTTGTTCTGTCTCTTCCTGAGATTCCTCACTGCCTCCATCCCCCATAAGCAGCTCACTAGATTCTGTCCCTGGGCTGCTTTCCTCTAGTTCCTCAGCCCCTGGCTCCTCAGTTTCCCTCCAGCCGCCCATATCAAGATCCAGACTGGAGTCCCATGAGCTGAAGAGGGACCTGCAGTTGTTGCTCAGCTCAGAGTCATTGGGATAGTCTTGTTCAGTATCCAACCAAACCCACTCACGCCCCACCTGTAAATACACAGAAAAAAATGCATTAAGTTCACTCAAATCGATATTCCTGAGACATCTGCAACTCCCAAGTTTGGTAAAGATAAGGGTCAGCAGTTTCTTTCCATTCGTCATTAGGAACAGTAAAAGCTAGCGGAAGTGAAACATCAGGAGATGAAATGATGTGTCACTGAGAATAAAGGAAAAGCCTCCTGTCAAAAAGTGTAACAAAGGTATTACCCAGTAAGTGTTTTTTCTTGGACTTCCTCCCACTCCAAAAGAGAAAGAACTGTAGCATAAGTACAGCATATGAAATACAGTCAATAACATAACTGTATAAGGTGCCAGGTGGGTACTGGAAACATCAGGGGAACACGGAAATATCAGGGGGAACACTTTGTCAAGTACATGATTGTCTAACCAGTATGCTACACACCTGAAACTAATACAAAACTAATACTGAATATAAACTGTAATTTAAAGATATTTTAAAAATTAAAAAAGAACTAGACCATAGTTAGCTAAACAGAATTCCTCTATCCAAATCACTCTTAAAATCAACTGCAAGGCAACACATTTGAGGGGCCAGCAATGTTTTCCTGTATATAGACATTAATCTATCAAGCATTAAATCCTCAAAACATACTTTAAAATTACCTGTGGTATCCTTCTGGTCATATCCAACACTTACTTCTCAGAATGAGAATTTCAATGTCAAGTTTAAAAAATCTTTCCTTGCTTTCATTACAGTATACTATCCTGGTTTTCTTACCCCTTTGTCCTCTCCCTTTACAACTTTCAATAAATCCGTGTTATCTTATGTTCTTCCTTGGTCCTCTGCTTCCTCATTAATACTTCCCTTTAAAAAGTGTATATATAAAAATAAACAATAAAAAATAATAAAATAATTAAAAAATTTTTTAAACGTATATACTTTGAGGTTTCAACTTTGATCTTTTTTTTTTAGCTGGCTCCTAAATCTACCTTTACTTCTCCTATGAATCCGTCTCATTTCTCCATGTACCCAAAGGTCAATTTCCTTTTGGTACCCTACCACCTCCCTTCAGCTCAACATTTCAAAAACTATAGTCACTTATTTTCCTGATCATCTTCAAAATCATTTAATCTCTCCAATTTCCTTATCTCCATCAACACTATTTTCTTAATCCTGTTTTGACTTGTATTTGGTAAACAAGTCTACTTCCCAATTTTCTTCTACCATTTTTCTTAATGTCCATCCTTTGTTCCTAAATAAATGGTATAGCCTCCTGGTACCTTTAATTCAATCTGCTCTTAACAGTCTCCCTGGTCAAGGCTTTACAACAGGTATCTCAACATAAATTTCTCAACCCGCCACTCAAAGTCCTCCACAAATTAAGCCCTATTTTGTTCCCTTACTTGGTACCTGAATTTCACTATTCCTTAGTTAGATCCCTTTTCTAATTACATGTCTCTTTAATGCACACACCATAGGTGCCTGCACGTTCAACTTGGATTGCTAAACTCATTCATCATCTATCAACCCAAAATCTATGTTCCTTTAACGGATCTCCTCATCCACATACTTCTCCAACTTTTCAGGTTTCACTGCTTATCACATTTATGCACTGCTTTGTGAATATACTGCAGTTATTTCTTTAATTCCTGTATCAATTAAACTCCTTTCCATCACTTCACAAAGACTGTATTCTTCTGTTAGCAACTTAACAAGCTTTAAGACATAAAATCATCTTTCTTAAACCCATTTTTCTCATTAAGACTCAAAGTACTAGGCAATACCCTATTAATCTCCATCTCTTTATAATAAAAGGCTCATACCTAGTTCATTTCACTGAGTTAGTTTTTATTAAGAGAAGCAGAGATAAACCCAGCTGATAAATTTGATAATTCTGAGTTTGGCCTTCAAACAGCAATGTTATGAATTCTAAAATGCATAAGAACCCTACACATAGACACAGATAAGAAAATAGCAATATGCTATCCTAGAAATACCATCTGCAAAGACAGCATTTAAGTACAAATGTCTGAAATAAGGGTCGGCACTACCTATGTCCATGCTCTAATCTTAGGGCAATGGAGTTAACAAATCTTTGAAAACCTTTAAGTCTTTCCACTCAATAAAAGCTGAGTGAGAGAGTCCCTATTGCACAATGCAACACTTTAAAACATTAAAAATTCAATCTTGATTATTTACCTTCTCTGAGCTGTACTAGAACAATTCATTTTATAAGACCACTTTCCCTAACAAATGACCAAACAGTTATTCATGCAGAAGAAATCACGTTTTGTGTACACATACACACACACACACACAGACACAGAACACAACCAAGACTAGAGTTTTCTTTCAGAATTTATTGTGTATACACACACACTTCACAGACTCATTTTTTTAAAAAGTCTATACACTTCACAAGACAGTACAAATTAGCTACAATCTGCTAGTTACACATTAGGACATTAACACAGCCCATGATTTTTGCCCTAAAACAGGCAATTATGCTACTCCAACTCTCTGAGATTTTCCCAGCTCATGTCACATGGCCCAGGCGCCTCCTCTTCTGAAACTGGGCCCACAAGCCCAAGCTCTATCTTGTTTATTTCTTTTTCAGGTTCAGCTCAATGAGGTTATTCTGAGACTTCACTTTTTCATCTTCATATCCGCTTCAATGGCACAGCGGCGCCCCCTGGTGCCCCCATCCTAAATGACAGGCAGACAAAGAAAAGGAGCATGAGTGAGTTGATTAAAAGGTAAGAGAAGGTACAAAAATGCTGGGGATTTGGTTTCTTGGGGGAGAGAGGAATCAACAGAGAAATCCAGGAAATGAGGGACATACATCTGTCTTCCCATAGAGTGTGGTAAAAATCACCTGGTAGTAGCTTGAGATAACATATAGTACAGAGTATCTTGCTCCTGCTGACCACAGAGGTTGCTGGAGTTCACCTGGGGTCCCACAGAATGACTAAGAGTGATCCCACCCAGCCCCCAAATTATGTGCAAAGGAACAGGAAGAGTAAAAAAAGGTTGGAGAATCAGAAAGGGCAGTGGCAGTGGATAGTGAGATTCTTGGCTAACATACCTGTCCAGCTGTTTGTTGGTCCCTATAAGAAAGGCCTTTCCTGCAGACTGACCCTGGCACTAGTTCCCTAGCACCTCCTGACAGTTGTTTTCCATGAGATCAGGATAATCAGAAGACTTCTTTCCATGTGCTGCTCTCTCCCTGCAGCCCAGATCCTTCCTCTTGTGCAATATTTTGCTGTCTTCAATAGATAAAAGATCCTATTAACCAGCCTTGCAACAGCCAGCCAATTGCTTGGGGATCCAGAGTCACTGTTGCAGGCCAATAAAAAAGAACGGAGATTATAGTGTTCTGTTTGAAGTACAGGCTGAGGCCTGTAGACAAGATGAACTAGTGAACACTTTTATTGGGCCAGGCCATTTTTACATTTCTAACATGCAAGGACTCTAAAATTTTAGAGCTCACGAACACAAGTTGCCTTTGAGGCAATAGTAAAAACAAATATACCACCTTGCATTTATATAACACTTTAAATTTTTTTCAAGCCAGTTCCATACCTGTTACCGCACATTTTATCCTCACAACATCCCTGTGAGGTAGGCTGGACAGGTACCTCATTATTTTAGCTCCATCACACAGATAAGGAAACCAAGGCTCCAAGAAATAATCCAGTCAATTTAAGATCATGTGGTTTTCTATCTAGCCTGATGCCCTTTCCAATTTTATCATGTCTCAGTGCCCCATAATGAATAACAGAGTCAGGGAGTTGTTCAGTTCATGGAGGAAGGAATAAAAGTCTTTAGGGCTAGCTTTACTAAGTGTATCTCTAATTCCACCAACCACTACTGTCTGCAGTGGTGAACATTATTGAGATCTTTATCTTAGTTTTACTGAGTGTGTATCACGCATCAGTCTTGCAACTTAATATTAGGGAAAAAGACTAAAAACTATGTGCTCAGTATCCAGTACGAGGAACACTTTTTAAGAGCCAGCTAGCAGCTGCTGCTTTGAATCATCTTCTATTTGTGAGAAGAGAATTGGCAAAAGGTGGAGTCAAGGAATAGGGAGCAAGTGCATCCTAGGTTCTTACCAATACCTCGTTTCAGCCTAGTGAACTCATACAAAGTCCCTACCCAGTCTGCGCGCGCACACGCGCGTGTACACACACACACACACACACACATATGCAGAAAGACAGGAATGCAGCAGAAGAGACAGTTTCTTATTTAATGACCCAAATACACAGAGGTTCAAGACATTGGTACAGTCTGCATGTTGGATTTCCCTCTGCCACCCATCCCCAGTGGGAGCAGAGAATCTTTGTGGCAACACCATCCCTTGCAGCCATTCAATACTTACAAAGAGAGAGAGAAGGAAGGCAGGAGAGCCCATGGGGACACTGTCCTGTTAGAGGACAAACAAACACTGATCAGGTTCCATGGAAACTCTCAGCCATAAGCACCCCAAACCTCAGGACAAAGACACAAGCACCACACACACAAAGACAAAATTTAAAAACTCAAGAACAAGAGGAAAGAGATCCAAAAGCAATCTGGCCATTATGCCTCTGGAACAGGAATTGATGGCCCCCAACTGCTGCAAGCTAAGTCATTTTCCCCACCTTGCAAGCACTCTCCCTGAGGAATTAGTAATTTGCTCACTTTTGACTTGCAATTTCTCCCATGTGACTGAGCCTTCCAGTCACAGCAGGTTTCTTCTATGTACACCACTGGAATATCAAAGCCCAGCAATGCCAAATGGTAACATAAAGTTCTTTGGATGCTTCAGACTCCTAACACTGGAACAATAGCACATAAGCCCTTTTTTTGTCTCCTCACCTTCTCTGAAGCATCCTGTTTGCGGGTAGAATCTCTTCCTCGAAGACTTTTAGCACTGATCCCAGACTCAGATGTTTGCATAATCAACTGTGTGGCCAGGAATTGCTGTAGGGAGAAGAAACATAGTTGACCCTAGAAACCTGATCCAGTAGAGACGAATTAAAGACACCTTACGCTACGCTTTGTAAATAGGACTTCATATAGTATACTTTCGTAATCAGCATTCAAATACCTCTTGACTGATTACATGTTCAGCATACTAAGTTTTAATTTTTGTTGTGCACTCTCAAGAATCTGAAAATGGCCGTTTTGTTTTGTTTGCTATAACAAAGGATCAAAATCTGTCTGCTCTGAGACTGAGAAAAAGAATAAAAGTAGACGAACCAAAGATCATCAAGCAACTTAAGTAATTTGGTAGACTCAGAAGAAATAGAATATATCCCTTCAAGTTCAATATCCTTAAGGGTGGCTGGTAATGGAAATACAGGATAGAAATTGGTTATCTCTAATGAAACAGAAAGGAGAAGAAACTATTTGTTGATTGTCTATGTATGTACTTAACATAATAAAAAATATATACTCATCATTTTATAAGAATTTTATTTAAAAACTTCATGAAATGTGCCCAAGAAAGATAGACTATTCTCTCACAAATCGGTTACCAAACCGACCTGAAAAAACTAACATGAATCTGGCAAGAACAAAATTTTACATTCCTGTGTCCCTGATGGCTATTCCAAGTAAAAGCCACAGCACCCCTTCCTAACATCAATATGAATCATCCCCTTGTGTATTTTCATTTCATCCTTGCTAAAACACTGAGGATCCTCAAAGTACCTGGATCTGCTCCAGGACATCTCGCTGCATCTCCACTGCCATATGATAGACATCATGATCTGAGCTATTATACATTACAGCATTCTGGAACATCAACATGATGTCACGCTGAAATTCAGCCGTGCTGCGGATCAGTCCATTTTCAATGTTTTTCTTAATAGTTGATAAATCCATTGGCCTGGGGGGGGGGGGGAAGAATGGGGATGAATGGCAGCAGAGAGGGAAAGAGGACTCAACTGGACCCCTGAATATATTATTACCATATAGACCTACTCACATATCCCCGCTTCAGTCCCAGCTGCCAGCCCCCTTGCCTTGAAAAATGCACTGAACCCAAAAACCAAACTCAGTCTATTAGTAAGGTAATAAAAGGGGTTAATTCTATTAAGACTATCATTGGTGGTTCACCCACTGAAATAATTAGTTTAGTGGTTGATTACTTTTACTCACATCAAAAATATTTGCTTTAAACTCACTCTCTAAAGCAAAATCCACTAACACTGGACAATTTACAATTCAGGGAAGTCAGCATGCTGAATGGATTAGGGCTTACCTCTGCACAATGCTGTGGTAGCCAGGTGCTATGTCATCTGTAACAGGCTGCAGAAAGACATTGGCATATCTGCCAAAAAGAATAGGTGCAATTACTGGCTAATCCTCCAGAAGCACAGGTGAAAGAACTTAAGTAGCTGAAGGTTGTAGAAGGCAATGCCTCCAGTCCCATATAAGCCTACTCAAACTTTTTTCTAGTCATCCACAATGAGAAGCAGGAGAAGATGTTCCTACTGACTGGGAAAGCCCCCACTTACCTATGATTGGCTGCAGCTCTCCATACAAGCATGATGGCTTTCTTCCAGATTTTCTGCGCCTGAATAGCTTCCTGATCCTCACTACAGACAGAGCTAAAATAAAAGAAATACAGAAGTTCCACTAGGCATAAGTTAAAAAAAAAAAAAAAAAAAGTCCTAATTACTTCTTATCAACTACAGGTATACCTTGTTTTATTGCACTTTGCTTTACTGGGCTTCACAGATGTTATTTTTTACAAGCTGAAGGCAAAACCCTCCACCAGCAAAAAGATTATGATTCACTTTATTGTGATACTCAGTTTATTGTGGTGGTCTGGAACCAAAACTGCAGTATCTCCAAGGTATGCCTGTATTTGTTCCAGGCCAAGAAAGGGAAGATGCAAAAGTAATATTAAAGAAAAGATCCTCTCCTACTTCTCACCTTCACTTTCTTGACCTCAAAGAAAGAATCTCAGATACTCACAACTGTGAAGAAGCAGGGCTGCTGGGGATGGAGTCTGCCAGTGTATGGGACTGCAGCGTGGCGTTGTGTATACTAAAGCCATCATCACTCTCGCTCACAGGAGGTTCATTATCCATTTCTGACAAATAGCCTTCTCCTTGATCTTCCTCCTTAGGCTCCTCTAGGCTGGCAGCTTCACTGACTCCATCTTCCTCCTCATCCTCACCTGCAGCATCCTTAAACACAGTGTGTTCCAGTTAACAAACGCAAGCAAAGCTATTCAGCAAAGCATCGTTAAACATGATCTGTCTTTTGGGTTAGATCGGTTCTAGAAAGCAACCTCACACTGTTTCCTGACTGAGCCCTCTATCACTTACGTTACCATCTACTTACAGAAACTGACTGATCAAGGAATTTAGAACCTGGACAAAATAAGACCCAGGATCATTTTAAAAGAAGAAACAAAAAAGCTACTTACTTAAGACTAAGCTAAGAAGCGTTCCTTCTTTCCCCTTGCTCTTGAGAGAAACTCTGACCCTGGGTACAAAGTTATCAGAAATAGTTTTTATTTTTGTCTTATCTGATGGAGCAAGCTCATATCGCTTTATTTATCTGTTTGTTACTACTGCTTTAGTAAATCTAAAAAGAAAACTTTGGATGATTTTCTCTAGATAGTGTATTTAATAATCTGTTTTGTTATATGTTCTCCTTGGCTCTGATATTCCTATTCATTTCAAATCACTAGATATATCAAAGTTTCTTTGTGCATTATATGCAAAGAAAGGTCTGTGTCATGTTCACAAACTCTTTCAGATGGGAAGCACAGGTTGTCACAGTACTTCCACTATACCTAACTTTCACTGCAACTTTTCCCCATGCAATTCCTTCACCAGTCTCATCTCAGAGAATAAAGATGCGAGTTTACTGCAATTCATTAAAAAGGTAGTGCTATAGAGAAATCTATCCACACACCAAGAGGAATAAAGAAAAGTCTGAAATACCTTTATCTGGCTTCCAAAAATAGTCCCTGATTCTTCTTTCAATGAGTCTGCAGAGGAGAGAAAGACTACCTGAAGATTTTTCCACCTTAGCCTTCCCCTTCCTCTGGACAATAATCCCCTAGAGCTCTCCTTTCCACACTGACCTGTTCTACCTCCTCTACTTCCCCACAACCCACAATCCCTCAGAAGCCAAAGCAAATGATTTCAAGTTAGTTACAGAATCAGATTTCCTGGCCTTATTATTTACCTGACATTTCAAATTTATGCTGAGTCTCTGCCTCTAAAGGATCTTCAGTGGGATTTGAGCCATGTGATGGAGACAACATGCTTTCAGGAGATGCCTGAAGACCAAAAAGAACAAACACCCTAAGTACTGGTAAGTCATATAGCTTACACAATTTTATTCTCCAGTGATAATGAGACTATCGCAGCAATTCTAAGTCCTATCCATATAATTTGATTCTAATATATACCTTAACAGAAATAGGTTAAGCGTCTATGTATAGAACTTATCGTACCTATATGCTTTACCATCAAACATGTCAGAACTCAGGAATGCAATAAAAAAACCAGAGGCCTAAACTTTCACTTCTTGCTTAAGGTATAACCCTCCATTCTCCCAGGCCCCAATCTTAAATACCTCTGTCTTCACAGTTGTAAGTGGGGCCCCATCGCCTTTCCCACTGGCTACATCTGCTTCAGCAATCTCTCCAGTTGCCATTCTTCTGGGTTCCTCATCTAAGTCCTGACTCCTGAGTTCTGGTGGCTCCATACATGTGGCTGAAACAACTCCAGTGACTATTTCAGCCCCTGAAATGCCTTGCTCTGGTTCTGCAGGTTCCATTTTGATCTCAACACTGGGTTCCCGCATGTCCACAAGTTCATGGATTCCTTTGTTTTCTGATTCCTCAAAATCCAGCCTCTCTTGCTTGACTGTCAACTCTGGTGCAGAGAGAGAAACTGGCTTGTCTCGTTCCTGCTGAATAGGGTGCTCCCAGGGGCCAGGCAGGGACTGAGGATCATCATTCTCTTCACAGAATGACAGTGCTGCTTCCACTGCTGCCACATCCAGCACTTCAGGATGGTCATCTACCTGTCCCATAACACACACACTGTTGAAATCACAGAAAGAAGCCCAATTACCTCAATTCTGTTAGCAGCAAATGAGATTGCCAGAAGCTGCAGTTTCTCTTTCCATCTTTTCCATGTAGCAGACTCAATCAATGGACAGGCACCTGTCCTGTGCAAACCAGTAACATAAGGATGGCTGGGGAGGTGACTAGTACATCAGCACCAAAGGGCTTTGGGACTACAGAGATGAAGATGGGCAGAAGCAGGAAAAGTTGTTTACATAATTGTTACTGCAAGAAGCAAGAAGAGGCTAAGGAGAGAAGCCTCTGTAGGACCCATGAGAGATTCTTTCGGGCTTTACTGAATAGTTAGTTACCTTATCCTCAATGATGGCAATGATGTCCCCAACAGTCTCAAAGTCCAGCTCTTCACCTGTGTAAGACACAGCAATATCCATCTTCTCAGCCAAATCTAAATCTTCCTTCCCATCTATGCTGGGAGCCTTTGATCCTCCAGAAGCCTCTGCTACCCCTGATCGGAAACACTCTTCTTTGATAGAATTGATGATCATGGAGATTTCACTGCTATCCATGGAAACAGTCACAGTATGTGGATCTCCCACAGCCTCCATGGGAACACAGGTGTCAGGCTGACTCACTACAGAGAAAGAGAAGGGCAGCTCAGAAGCTTATTTAGAACCAAGTGACCACCTGGACCACACCAAGGATGTAGATAGATATCAAGTACCCACATACTAAAGCTCAGAAAAAGTTATCTTACATGGGTCTGTGTTTTCTCCTCCCCAGTTTTATCTAATAGAAAGTAAGGTGAGAACACATTCTCAAGCCCACTCCTATGTATACACTTAGCTTTCTTCCCCCTCAACACATAATGCCCACCCACCACTTCTCACATCTTTGTCTTTCTAAGAATAGATGACAAATGTCCATGGAGAACAGAAGAATATGAACTGCAGCTGATGCTCTTGATCAACTTTCTCTAACTGAAGTTCAAGATGAAATTTTGGACCTAGAGGCTGCTCAGAGCATGAGTCAGGGACGCACCTGGAGCTACACTCTCAGGAGTGGAGACAGCCGGAGCAGAGGATGGTGTTGGCAGCGCAGGCATCATGACAATGGTAGCCTGGGACACAGACTCTACAGGGGGTGGCACAAGTTTAACTGGAGACTCACTGGCAACAGTAGTGAAGGAAGCAAGAGGTGTGGTGAACTGTGTAGGACCAGCTTCTAAAAGCCGGGAAAGAGTGGGAGCACCTAACAAAGAGGTACACAAAATGAGGTAAGAAGAAAGCACCTGAACAAGAAACAACAGCCACTTTAAGACTCAACCAAGAAAATTTTTAGTCTCAAAGAATGAAAGCAACTCCTCTGTTGAATAAGCTCATTACCTATATCCTTCCTTTCCCCAACCTTACTTAAAATCTTCTCCCAAGTTAGGAATGACCCAAAGCACTAAAACATGCAACACATATGAACAACGGGTAGCAATTTTTCCTCAGAAAAAAATTAAACATAACAAAAAACTGGGATGAATGTTGCTTTTGATGAAATTAAGCATGATGTAAACCACCCAAATTCAACAACATTCAAATGTCAGTATCTAATATTTGTTTGGTATTTTGTAAAGGGCTTCTTTTTTTTTGCCTTATATTTCCTACTTCATTTAATTCTTACTAGACATTTTTGTGATGTACATACGCTACAATTAATAAAAGAGGAAACTGAAGCTCAAGAGTTAAGTTAACCTAGCCAAAGTCACAAAACCAGAGTGTGGCAGGCCTGAGATTCAAGTGCAGTTCCCTGGATCTAAATCTCACCCCCTACTCCATTAATGCAAGTCTCTGATTTGCAAGCCCTAAAGAAGCTGCTTCACTGTTACCTTGACTATTCCTCTCATTAATATCTATGCTGTGGTCATCCAGGACTAACAATATTTTGAAGATGAAATGAATTTAAAATCCGGGCGCTACAGGGTGCAAAGATTGGGCTTTAAATCTAGGATTGACAACTGCTTAGTAACAAAGGCTAGAAACCAAGGACCATCAATGCCAAGTTCAACATCTCTGAAGTAATGCAAGTAATGGAAAAGTGATGACTTACCTGAGGCAGCAGGGGAGGCTGCAACAGTGTTGGGTGTTTGCTGCATCTCCCCACCATGTATCATGGGAAGGACCCCGCCTACCTCCAGGAGGACACCTGTACTGTTCAGGTGGCCAGAAGCCACAGCCATTTCACTTTCATTTACCTACCAGGGAAGAATAGAGGTGAAGGCTACATTCAAGCTTTCCTTTACTACCACTTCCCAAAAAAGTTCCAGCAGTCGACCAAACTTTACAAAACTAAAAGTTAATATCCAAAGAGAATATTTCCAGACCAAAGGGGAACTCTAGTTTTCAAAACTTATTTAATTAAGAGTTCTCTGGAGAAGAGAACGAAAATAATTATGGTTTTAAATACCTCAGGACCCAAGGATACTATTAACTTACTGTGCTGGGTTGGGTTTTTTTGTTTTCCTCTCTTAAATAACATTTAACTAGATCTCTTCCTCTTTTGAACTTTTTTTTCCATGTCACATTATAGGTCCCAGGCACTCCCTTCGAAAGTACTAAATCACCACAGCTCTCAAACACCCACAGAAGTCTCCATACCAGTCTGGGGCTAGTAGGCAGGAGGCTGCCCTTCTTCAAGAGCTCTGACAGCAGAGGGGAGGGGGGTGGAGTTGCTTTCTGTCCAAGCATCTTTTTCTGGGGTGAATCATCTGTTACTGGGGTCATGGGGGCTTCTAAGGGTGCAGAGCCTGGAGGAAGGGTGTCAGGAATCCCAGGAAACGAGGTGACTGGGGTACTCGGCAAAGTCCCAGGGGTTACCTAAGAGACAACAGAGAACCTTTATCTGACTTCTCAAACTCTGAAAGGTTCCCTACTAATCTGGATGGGTTAATGTATCTAACTATTATTTTATTAGTCCTAAGTAGAACTGCCCAGAAACCCTCTACCCTCCTGCTCTCAGCCACAACTTTTTCCCCAATTTTTTTCTTACACTTACTCAAACTCACACTAACCCAACCATTCCACCTACCTTACCTTTTATAAACTCCTTACCCACTACCAATATTGTATTTACAAGGTAATTTGTCCCTTATTTCAGCATGAATTTTATAGGACTAATACACTTACAAACAATTCCTTGACATAGTCTTTTACCTATCTCTCAAAAGGTCAAAAGTCTCAATGTTTTTAGGTCCATCCTTATCTTGGAGCACAGACCAAGGTAAATTAAGTCTTTAGCATTTAGACTGAGAGAGGAAGTTGCCTCTAGGCCAAAAGTGGTTTCCTCATCACTCAGCTCTCTGCTGGCTTATTGCCCCTTTGATGATTGATTCCTGCACATGGCAATACACCCACCCCAGAGGTGGTCTCTTCCATAGTGGTTGCAGTCAAGTCCCCAAGTGGATAATCATTTCCTGGGGAGGTAGAATCTATAGGAGATCGAACCATCACAGCAGGTAACCTCCGAGGGGGTGTTTTTACTGCTTGACGAGCTAGAAAATATAACAGAACAATTTCCAAGTTATCAAAATTGAACAAATGAAACTATACACTACTTGGCTATTATATAATAAAGAACAAATAGGATACTGCAATACTAAAGCAGCATTATGAATTTGGATTAGTTTTCTTTAACACTTTTGAGAGATAGGAAAACTTACCTAAGAGAAATTCTCACAATAAGCAAGTTCATTTAAACCACACTATCCCTAAGGTCCTTGGAGGAGTAGTAGTATTCAGGGGTTTGAACATCCCTCAATATCCTCAACAACTTATTAAGATTCTGCTTTTAAAGAGGGAAAGACTTCATAGGCTCAAAGAGTTATAAATGTTTAAGTTCCTCCCCTTATCCAGTGACAGGCTACTTTCCATCATTTTATAATGATGGCTTTTGACTTCTAAACCCTTAATTATGTTCAATGTCTTATTATTAAGCCTTTGTATCCTGAAAGGACACAAGGTCTAGTGAAATCTGAGCAGGGCTTATTTTCTAAGACTTTCTTCCTGAATATAAAGGGATGTTTTTTATTCTGGTAAGAGAAGATGACAAAGAAAAAGTATCCAAGTAAATTGGAATTAGTGGATTCTATATTACAAAATAGTTTTCAACTGTCATTAGCATGCAATACTGTGTAGTCAATTGCTAAAGAGTCATTAGGCTCAGCTTACCCTGATACGCAGCATCTGTAGCCTTCCTCTTTATTTCAGCCTCCTCTTCCTCCAATTTCTTTTTCCTAAAAAATAAATGAAAGGATAGATCCTAGCCAGCTCTAGCTGTTCACAGTGCCTCACAAAGAAAGTTTTTGCCAGGCTAGTAGTTTCTGGAGGAAGGGCCTATAGAACCCAAATCAGCAAAACAGGAAATATATTTTAAAGATTTTATTTATTTACTTTTAGAGAGAAGGAAAGAGAGGAAGAAAGAGAAGGAGAGAAACATCAATGTGCGAGATAAAAATGGATCAGTTGCCTCTCATATGCCCCAACAGAGTACCTGGCCTACAACCCAGGCATGTGCCCTAACTGGGAATCCAACCTACGATTTTTCAGTTTATGGAACAACACCCAACCCACTGAGCCAGGGCAAAACAGGGAATTTTGAGTGTAGTGCCTAACTACTACTTCTTCACTCACACACACTGAAGCCACTTTTAAGTTAGAACTAAGTTATGTTCTCACGTTGCAATGTTCTACCACATTATATTTCTAGGACTCACTCCCCCTTCCCAGCTACCAGGACACTCTGCAGCTTCTCCTTATAGAATCTTTGAAGTGACAGGTGAAGGAAATAAGCAAGATTACTCTGCAGTAGAAGGTGGTAAACAGAAAGGAAGGAGTATAAATATAAGAACAATATAACCCACATCGCAATGTCATTACAAAGCTCATCCAGTCTGCTGTCCATGTGCCCAGCTTGAATTAGTTCGGCATCTCTTTTCAGTCGTCTGTAGGAAGAAAGAAAGGTAGGTAGACTGTTTTTTGGTTTTTTTTTTAAAGATTGATTATTTATTTATTTATTTATTTTAGAGAGAGAAGGAAAGGAGGGAGCAAGAGAGGGAGAGAAACATCAATCGGTTGTCTCTCACACGTCCCAAACTGGGGAATTGGCCAGCAACCCAGGCATATGCCCTGACTGGGAATCAGACCAGTAACCTTTTGGTCCACAGGCCGGCACTCAATGCACTGAGCCACACCAGTCAGGACTAGACTGGGTTTTTTAAGCTGATACTTAAAAAATTCTGACCAATATTAGAAATCAGTGCCTTTTGTCCCTCCCAACTGTCCGACATCTCTGGTAAGTACCTATATTTTTCCTGGGTTTCCTTTATCACTTTCTTTAGTTCCTCAACTCGTTCAGCAGTCAGTTTCCGAACAATGACATCTTCAACAGTTTCTACCACTTCTCCCTTTTCACCCCGTTTCCGTCTGTGGAAAATTAAAACACATATATATTTGAATAAGAGAACATTTGTTTCCACTCCCACTTCCTTTCTTTCAGCCTTCTCCACCACCAAACCACTTCTCCCATACTTTTATCACCCAGTAATATAAGTAAATATAAACCAGACTTCCTCAGTAAACACTCTCTGATAAAGAGATTTAGCTTAAAGTGCCTGGCTTTGTACTCACTTTGGGGTCTCAGTGGTTTCTAGAAGCTCAGAGTACTGAGAAGCACAATGCTATGCAAAAAAAGTGAAAATATGATGAGCAAGCTGGAAAAGGAATGACTCTTAATGTTTCAACATATTAAACTAAGGCTTAGAAAGGGGAGACATGAGTGATTTCTAGGAGAGCAAATTACTTAACATCAACTCAGTTCAGAATAATCAATACCAAGAAACAGAAAAGAGAGTCTTTTGGCCTGGAGTTTGAGTATTTGGAAAAACACAACCTAATAGCCAATATTTATAGCCAGTACTACTGAGTAGTTACCACGTGCAAGGCACTATGTTAAATACTTTATAGGTATTACCTCAACTAAATCTTCGTAACAATCCTGAAGCAATATTTATCTATTTTTACAAATAAGAAAACTAAGATCATTGTCCGAAGTTTTTAAGTGGAGTTGTATTAAACCAAGATCTATTTAATTACCAAGCTTAGGCTCTGTTATGCCACACTGACTATAACAATTTATAAACTGAGCACACTGGATAGATTAGCAAACAGCAGATAAGGAAACAGGTGAATACTACTCTCCCTCTTGATAGTATAAAAAGCCTTGTGATTAAAAGGCAGTGAACCCATTTCACATCTCATCTTAAAACTGCTCTAAAAAAGCATTTGCTCGACAACTTACTTTTTGAGAGAACCAGTCTGGAGGTCGGCCAGGTTCTGCAAAGGGCTTGATTGCTCTGCTAACTGATACCCTACAAAACAAGAAAAGCCTTAGTACACACCAAATTGGGGGTGGGTAGGAGAGAGAAAAAGTATGCTGAGAGTTCAATGTTTGGAGTACAAACCTTGGAATAAAAACTGCCAGTGGGAACTGTATGCAATATGCAATTATAGAGAGGACTTCTGGCCAAGATGGAGGCATAGGTGGACACACTGTGCCTCCTCGCACAACCAAAATTAAGGACAACGAAGATTAGAAACAAGAAAACAACCAGAACTAACAAAATTGAACTTCACCGAAGTCTGACAACCATTCATCCAGACCAGTAAGAGGGGTGGTGTCGCTGCAGGAAAACGGGGAGGTTGGCGGACCTAACATGCAGGAGCTCCAGGCGTGCAGACAGCGGCTAGAAGACCTCAGGAGCATAGGCAGCAGCTAGCGGACCCTGGGCACGGGGTGGCAACAGGCAGACCCAGTGAGGTTGCTGGCTGACCAGGCGGTCCCACATTCGCGTGCAGATAATCCAGGCAACAATGGGGAGCAAGACAGACCTCGCAACCCAGGGCCCCAGCATTGGGAAATAAAACCTAAAAACATCCATTGAAAACATTTGTGGGAGTTGAAGTGCCGGAAGAGACTCCCAGCCTCACAGGAGAGTTCGTTGGAGAGATCCACAGGGTCTCAGAATGTACACAAGCCCACCCACATGGAAATAAGCATCAGAAGGACCCAATCTGCTTGTGGAAAGCAGTGGAAGGGACTGGAATAGGAGAGAGAGCAGAGCAAGCGCCACTGTTCCCCCTCAGACCCTGCCCCCACATACATCAGTCACAATCCAGCAACTGGGCTGCCCTGCCCTGGTGAACACCTAAGGATCCGCCCCTCACTATGGCACAACCAGACAAAACAAACACACACACACATACACACACAACCAAAAACAAAACCAAAAATGGCTCAAACAGGAAAACAGATCAAAGCCCCAGAGCCAATTCATCTAAGCAAACAAGAGATAGCCAACCTATCAGATGCACAGTTCAAAGCACTGGTGATCAGGACGCTCACAGATTTGGTTGATTTTGCTCACAAATTAGATGAACAAATGAAGGCTACAATAAGTGAAATGAAGGAAAATGCACAGGGAACCAATAGTGATGGGAGGAAAACTGGGACTCAAATCAATGCAGTGGACCAGAAGGAAGAAAGAAACAACCAAACAGAAAAGAAGGAAGAAACAAGAATTCAAAAAAAATGAGGAGAGGCTTAGGAACCTCCAAGACATCTTTAAACGTCCCCACATCCGAATTATAGGGCTACCAGAAGGGGAAGAGGAAGAGCAACAAGTAGAAAACTTACTTGAACAAATAATAAAGGAGAACTTCCCCAATCTGGCAAAGGAAATAGACTCCCAGGAAGTCCAGGAAGCTCAGAGAGTCCCAAAGAAGCTGGGCCCAAGGAGGAACACACCAAGGCACATCATAATTACATTAGCCAAGATTAAAATGAAGGAGAGAATTCTAGAAGCAGCAGGGGATAAGGGCAGAGTCACCTACAAAGGAGTTCCCATCAGACTGTCAGCTGATTTCTCAAAAGAGACCTTCCAGGCAAGAAGGGGCTGGAAAGAAGTATTCCCAGTCATGAAAGTCAAGGACCTACATCCAAGATTGCTCTATCCAGTGAAGCTGTCATTTAGAATGGAAAGGCAGATAAAGTGCTTCTCAGATAAGGTCAGTTAAAGGAGTTTATCATCACCAAGCCCTTATTATATGAAATGTTAAAGGGACTTATCTGTGAAGATGATGATAAAAAATAGGACAGTAAAAAGACAGCAAACTCACAGATATTAACAACCGCACCTAAAACAAAAGCAAACTAAGCAAACAATAGAACAGGAACAGAAACACAGAAATGGAGATCACATAGAGGGTTAGCAACAGGGGAGTGGGAGGAGGAGAGAGGGGGAAAAGGTACAGAGAATAAGTAGCATAGACAGTGGGTAGAAAATAGACAGAAGGAGGGCAAGAATAGTGTGGGAAATGAAGAAGCTAAAGAACTTATGACACATGGACATTAACTAAAGGGGGGAATGTGGGTGGAAGGGGGTGTGCATGGTGGAGGGGAATGAAGGGGAGGAAAATGGGACAACTGTAATAGCATAATCAATAAAATATATTAAAAAAAAAAGAAAGAAAATGACGAACTTGACAGTCATTTAAAAAGAAAGAGTCATTGCTAAACAGTTTTCCCAGGTAATATATTTCCTGGGTAAAGGGAAGGTATTAGAACCTAATAAAGTTAATAAAGTATTTCTGTTCATTTGAGAAAATATTTTTGTTGATTTTTTTAAGAACAGATCTACCTTTTGAAAAGTAATTTGTAATATATTACAAACCCTAAAAATTGGATTTTGTGATCCACTAACATAGGTCCTAGTAATAAAGAGAATAATTTAACAAAAGAAGCATGCACCAAGAAGAAAGTACCAGATAAACTTGATCAGACTGATGAACACAGATTTTTGCTAAATGCCTGCAAGAGGATGTTTAACTTATGGCACATAAACCCTATGAAATATAAGCAGACCACAAATATAACTATGAAATATATGTCACAATATGAAATATATTTATAACATAACATTAACTAAAAAACTATGACAATTTTCTTACTATGATGCAATTATGTAACCTTTTAAAAAGTTGTAGGTATAAAGACAAACATACAAAAATGAAAACAGCTGGACTGGAATGAGTCCAAGGAAAGTGTAAGGGGGCTTCAACTGTATCTGTTATTTCTTTAAGAAGAAAATATGACAAAAATATTAAGATTTGTTATGTCCAGGTACCAAGTACATGGGCAATCTATATCACTCTCCACACCTCTCTGTGAGATTGAAATATTTCATTACCTTAAAAAGTTTGAAAATTTTGTGTAGGGATAACTCTTTTTTAAAGAAAAAGCTTACTTTAACATAGTTGTATCAATAGCTACAACCAAAAAATAAAGTTTGAGCCATAATTTACAACTTATACTGAATAAAATCCCAAACAGACCAAAGATTTAAATGTTCAAAAAATTTAACCATGAAAGGACTAGAAGAAATCATAAAACAATTATTTTACATCTCAGACTAGGGAAGAACTTTCTGTGTATGACACAAAATCCTGAACATGTAAAAGAGAATTATTAATAAACTACATTTCAAAACCCTTAAAAGTAAAAAGATTACTATTAGAAAGCCAAATGGCATACTGGCTTCAAAAACTGCATCTCATGCCTCAACTAGCTAATCTCCCCAATGTAAGGAGTCCCTGAAATTGAAAGGACTGATAATCTAACAAAAAAGAAGTTTACAGAAAAGGAAACTGACTCTTTACCACATGAAAATATTCAATCCGAATCACTACAGGATAAATGCAAATGAAAAAGCAGAATTATTCTCACCTTTTATAATACTGTCAAAGATCAAAAACACCTAACACAATCTACGAACCAGGGCACAGAGAAGATACTGAAATATCATCAATGGAAGTATAAACTGAAACAATCTCTGAGTAGGGCAATTTGAAATACTTACCAGATTTTATAAATTCATATATTCTTTGATCCAATCATTCTATTTTCAATTTATCTTAGCTATAATTTATACATAACTATGCAAGATTATATGAGTAAATGTTTATCAAGCGTGTATCAGTTTATTGTATATCCAATATACAGATATACAATGATTTGTAAGATATACTAAAATAATTTAGAGGTTAAAAAAACCCACTATATATAATAAAAAACCGTATGCGTTTAAAAAGAATGGGGAAAACTCCTTTAGTTTTTTCTTGTCTGGGAAGCTCTTTATCTGTCCATCAATTCTAAATGATAGCTTTGCTGGGTAATCTTAGTTGTTTGTCTTTGCTGCTCATCACTTTGAATATTTCCTGCCAATTCCTTTTAGCCTGCAGAGTTTGAGAAATCATCTGAGAGTGTTATGGGAGCTCCCTTGTAGGTAACTATCTGCTTTTCTCTTGCTGCTTTTAAGACTCTCTTCATCTTTAACCTTTTCCATTTTAATTATGATGTGTCTTGGTGGGCCCTCTTTGGGTTCACCTTCTTTGGTACTCTCTGTGCTTCCTGGACTGGTATGTCTACTTCCTTCACCAAGTTAGGGAAGTTTTGTGTCATCATTTTTTCAAACAGGTTTCCAATTTCTTGTTCTCTCTCTTCTCCTTCCAGCACCCCTATGATATGAATGTTGGGATGCTTGAAGTTGTTCCAGAGGCTCCTTACACTATCCTCATTTTTTTTGGATTCTTTGTTTTTGCTGTTCTGATTGGTTGCTTTTTGCTTCCTTATATTCCAAATTGCTGATTTGATTCTCAGCTTCATCTCAACTAAACCAGTATTATATGAAATGTTAAAAGATCCTAAGATCAAAAATATGAATAAAATGGCAATGCATATTTAGCAACAATTCTAAAAAGCAAACAAACAGAACTGAAACAGAATCATAGATATAGAGAACATTTTGATGACTGCCACATGGGAGATGGTTTGGGGTGATGGGCAAAAAAGGTGAAGGGATTAAGCAGCACAAACTGGTAGTTAAAGAAATCATGGTGAGGTGAAGTACACCATAAGGAATAGAGTAGCCAAAGAACATATATTCATGACCTATGAATATGGACAAGGTGTGGGAACTGCCTGAGGGAGTGGGGGACACTTGGTGTAGGGGAGAGGGAGGGGGACAAACTGGGACAAATGTAAAGGCATAAACAATAAAATATAATTAAAAAATAATTAAAAGGAGGGGGAGAAAGAAAATATATGTTTGCCCATATATACAAAATTCATGCTGGAGAAACACACAAGAAACTGCTAACACTGGGAGATGAGCTAAAGTGATGGGGAAAAGACACTGTACCATTGTGAATTTTGAACTTTATGTATCAGTACATCCTCAAAGAATAAATATTTAAAATTTCAAAGTGTTTTAATACTAGCTTTCTAATAAAAATGTGAGAAAATATACAGATTGGATTGTATCCCAAACCAGCTTACTTGGTGGTTTGTTTAAAAATGAGCCCTGTCCAGGCTCAGCTAGAGCATCTTCCCATACACCAAAATGTTTGTGGGGGTTCAATCCCTAGTAGGGGTACATGCAGGAGGAAGCTGACTGGTATCTCTCTTTCTCTTCTTCCTCCCAAAAATCAATAAACATATCCTCATATCAGGAATTAAAAAATGAGTTCAATTTATATTTGAATTATACTTAATGATTTTATTTATTTTTAAGAGAGGAGAAGAGAAGGAGAAAGGAAAGAACCATCAATGTGTGGTTGCCTCTCATGCACCCCCTACCGGAGACCTGGACCACAGCTCAGGCATGTGCCACAACTGGGAATCAAACCCACAACCCTTTGGTTTGTAGGCTAGCACTCAATCCACTGAGCCATACCAGCCAGACTGTTCTTGTGTTTTTTAATTATTTGTTACATAAAATTTCTTGTACCATAATATGTCCAAAAATAACTGCTAAAATTTCTTTATAATACAGAAACAAGTATCTAAATATAAATGAATAAAAAATCAAATTAAAAAATTAAAATGAAAGAATTTTTTCCTGAAAGTTTGGGCCAAAAATGTGGGTGTACATTATACACAGCAGAATATGGTAATTTGGTGCAAGAACAGCTGCTACATAGAATATCCCACTTACATCTTTGAGAAGTTATTTTCAAAATAGCCTGGGCAAATCAGTACCGCAAGAGAGCACTCCATATACTCTAGTACGGCTATAATAAAAACAACAGTGCCCTGGCTGGTGTGGCTCAGTGGATTGAGCACCAGCCTGCAAACCGAAAGGTCACAGGTTTCTTTCCTGGTCAGAGCACATGTGGGTTGCAGGCCAGTGTCTCTCTCCCTCTCTTCCCCCTCTCTCTACAAAAAAAAAAGACAGTGTTATTGAACAAGCAGCAAAATTTGGGCTCTTGTTTATTGCTGGTGGGATTACAAAATGGAGGGACAACTGTTTAAAAATCGATTTGCAGTTCCTCAAAAAGTTAAACATAGAGTTACCACATGACCTAGCAATTTTACTCTTTAAAGAGAATTGAAAACAAATGTCAACACAAACCTCTGTACACAAATGGCCATAGAAGCATTAATTATACTAGTCAAAAAAAGTGGAAACGACACAAATGTTCATCAGTTAATGAATAAACAAAGTGTGGCATTTTTTTTATTTTTTTTAATTTATTTTAACTGTTGTTTTTGTAAAAATGTGGCATTTTGTTAATCATAAAAAGAAATAAAGTACCGACACATGATACATTATGAACCTTGAAAGCATGCTGAGAAAACCCAGTCACGGAAAACACAAATTAATATTTAATTTACATGAAATGTTGAGAAGAGAAAATCTATAGAAACAAAGTAGATGAGTTTTTGGGTGAGGTGGAAAGAAAAATCATAGAATGACTGATGGATGCACAACTCTGTGAATATACTAAATTCTGTGAAGACACTGAGTTAATTTAATAGTATGTAAATTATACCTCAATAAAGCTTGTTAAAAAAGAAATACCACATAGATCACCATGATTAACTATAGGAATCACTAATGTAAAAAAAAAAGTTTCAAAGACCCATGAAACTAGATATCCTAGATACCTTACCAATTTTGATCTCCACTCCTCATAACAGAAGACGCTAAACACAGTTTCTCTCGGATGGACCATGGTTCTGTGGGGCCAGTACTCAACAGCTTGTGTTCTGAAAAGAGTGAAGGTTTAGAGCATCCACTGAGTCATAGTTCTAAGCCTCAGAGAGGACTAAAAGCCTAATACAAAACATTCCAAATTGTAAGGACAAAGTGAGCTATCACCTAATACTGATTTTCACCTCGACCGTAAACTATCACCGATGGGTGGGCGGTATCTATTCACTGCGTGCGAATTGCACTGAGTATCTGGCAAAATATTTTATTTATGACTACCTACCCTGCTTCATAAAAAAATTAAAAATGTCAGATTAAGATAAAGAAGTTCCCCCGAAAAAAATCCAGTTATAAAAATACACACTTTCTCCCAATTTGAACTCCCGGGATAATTTCCCAGGATTCCGAGCGGCCACCGCCCCCTACTGTCCCGCCTCCTCCTTAGCATAAACTTGTTTACTGCTTTCAGTAACCCCCTCCCCCCTTAAGTTGTCGGGCCTAAAACTTTTTCAGTCTAGGAAACAGAGGAAAATGGCTGATATGCAAGAAACGCAATTCCCCAGTGGCAGAAAAAGCTCCCGATTAAAATATCCCATTTCTCTGTGAGACAGGGAGTACGGCTCACAAACGTTGGTCACAATGTGAATGGCGTGAGAAGCCGGCTACTCGGCACGGCTCACAGGTCTTCGTCTGCACGCCAGAGTCTCTAGACAATCTTTACGGCTCACCCTACCCAGCTCTCAAACATACAATGATTCGCTGAATGGCTTCTCTCAAACCTCCGTGGCCTCCCTGAGACATGAGACCCTACACTTCACGACCCGCACACGCTGGCCTTCAACACCACCGTTGAGTGAAAGTCTCTGAAGACCCTGGGCTTTCAGTCAAATCATTGCTTCAACTCCCTAAACGTGTGACAGAAATCTGGTGCTGTCACACGTTTAGGGACTACAAAGACTTCCCACGCAAAAGGAACGCGAATACTTACTGCCCGTCCCGGTCGCCATCTTGCCCCCGTAGTCTCCAACCACCCCCTCCCCCCGACCCCCGGGAAGACCGCTTGGTAGGGCCGGAACCCGGGGAACTCTGGGAAGCAGTCTGGGCGTTTGGTCACGGTGCCTGCTGGGAAATGTAGTGTTCCACCCCAAGACGAACAAGCCCCCTAAACCAGTTCTCTTTTCTGCTCTTGGGAAAGAACGTGCAAAGGATGGCGGCTGACGCCTGAGGATTTCCTTTAGCGTTCCTTGAAGGGAAACGTTTAGGGCTCAAGAAAAAGGGTTAAGCGGGAAAAATTCCACAGAACTCAACTCCAAACTCCGACAGTTGGTAACCCGGACCCACATTAGAGTGGGCAAGTCAAGCCGGAACAAACCGTCTCCCCTTCCCTCTTCCCTTGCGCTGATTGGTAACTGCAGGTTTCTCTATCTGATTGGCGGAACGAACGCAGCGCGTAGTTTAAAACATTGTATCAGTAAAAGCAGTGCACGTCCCGGGCGGAGTTGTGCTCTGTAAAAAGCCCAAGTCGGGGGTCGCCCGCGGGAATCTGAGTGAACCGGTACCAGAGGAGAAATAAGAGTCTCGTCTTCGGGTGAGTATACGACTGTTCTGGAACCCAGCTGGGTACCAGCTCTTTCCTTCGCGGCATAGGCTGTCAAAAAGCGGAGCTTGCTGCCATCACTTTATCCTTAATACCTCTCTCCTCACTGTGGGCCTGGGGGCGAAGTTGAAGAAGGTTCCTAGAGCTACTGACACTACCTGTGGGCCAGGCACCTTACTTCCAGCGATACCTTCTGGGTTTTTTTACTTGGGTATCTGTTCATTCCAGTTAGGGGTCCGAAATGCCTCAAACTGATTTCAATGATTAACTCCTCTAAACCCCTTCCCCTCTGCTGGCCGTTGAAGGGAAAAAGGGAGTAGGAATTCAGGCAGCGAGCCCAGAGTGTCCTGGGATAAAGGAATTGTTTCTTATCTAGATCTGCAGCCCCTTCTGTCCTTAAGGTTCTTCTCCCTGCCCACTTTTGTCTCTTTTTAGACCTAAGCTGCCTCGGCTGTTATGTCGCAAGGTATCCTTTCTCCACCAGCCGGCTTGCTGTCCGATGAGGAGGTAGTAGTCTCCCCCATGTTTGAGTCCACAGCTGCAGATTTGGGGTCTGTGGTTCGCAAGGACCTGATGTCAGATTGCTCTGTCATCTCCACCTCCCTGGAGGACAAGCAGCAGGTAAAGAGTTGGAGAGTGTGGTGGGAATGGAAAATTGGTATCCTCAGCCTGCAGAGTAACAGGTCAGAGACCAGCAATCCTCAGATTCTGAGAATTCAGTTTAAAATTAAGAGCATGACAATTAAAAAATCTGTAGAGTTGTGTGTTCATAAGACCTATAGTTTGCATTGTATTAATGAAATACCGAGCAGTATGCATACTGTCAGTTAATCCTATGAAGGAAGGATAATAGTTATCTCTCCTTCAACTTGAGGCCCAGAGGACTTAAAAAATTGCACAAGATTATACTGCCATTAAGTAGTTGAATGTACATTCAAGTTTTAATATCAACCATAACTTCCATTTATGGAGCCTTTCTTCCTTCGAAGCTGGAATTTCTCATTGACATTTGGAACCAGACAATTCTTTGTTGTATGGGTCTGTCCTGTGCATTATAAGGTGTTTAGCAGCATTTCTGGCCTTTATCCACTGAGTGTTAGAAGCACCTTCCCACTTGTGACAACCTAGAAACCTTTCCTGGGAGGGAAGTGGCCCTGACTGAGAACAACTCTACTCAGAAGTTGTTTTTTTTTTTTTTTTTTTTTTTTTTTTTTTTTTTTTTTTTTTTTTTTTTTTTGAGTACATTTATTATAGCTGGGGGCAGTGAAACAAGGAAAGGCCTATGAAAGAAGAAGCAACAGGAGAGACTAGGCGAGGCTGCTGTCTGCTCACTGGAAAGTCAGAAAAAAGGGGGCCTTGGAGACAGGTTCAGGGGGTTAGCCCAAGATGAGCTGATGCTGCCTATTGCTCCCCTGGTTGCAAGTCTTGTGGGGCCCCTTAGAGTTTAGGAGATACATGCCTGTGAAGGAAGTAGAGGGGGTAGGGAAAGGCACAGGTATGCTTCCAGGAGGGTAGTGTGTCAGAAGTCTCCTCTTTTATAGAGAAAATTTTATCAGAGCAGGAGTCCTGATAATTCCTTTTAGAGTTCTTGGACCATAATATCTGTAAATATCTGTTGAAAGAATGAGATGGGTACTATTATTAACCCCAGTCTACAGATGAGGAAAGTGAAGCAAAGAGAATTTAAAGAACTTGTTCAAGGTCTCATAGTTACTAAATGATGGAATTGGGACTCAAATTCACATGTGTCTGCCTCCAAGGTGTTTAACTACTGTGCTTTACTATAATATCACATGCTAATTTTCTTATCAGTCAACCAGATCTAACTCTGGGTCTTGGCAAGCCAGGTTTACAGGATACTGAAGACACAGGGAAGGTGATAAAATATTGAAAAAGTCCATGTGAGTTGGAATGATTATGGAACCAAAGAGTAGCTGCAGGGAGACATTTGAAGTAGAATGAGGGTATTGTTAGCATGATTCCCAGGAACTGTGCTGTGCTTGCCCATCTGCTCAGATAACTGCTGAGATTAATCTGTAGTTATGGCCTGGAATTCCACCACAGGTTCCATCTGAGGATAGTACTGAGAAGGTGAAAGTATACCTGAGGGTCAGGCCCTTGTTGCCTTCAGAGTTGGATCGGCAGGAGGACCAGGTGAGTTTCTGAGGAGGGAGGATTCAAGGTAGGAATGATGCAGTACAGAAGAGGTTTTCAGAAATGTTTCCATCTGTGTTGACTGTTTTCCTCCCTCTCAGGGTTGTATCCGTATTGAGAATGTGGAGACACTTGTTCTACAGGCACCCAAAGACTCCTTTGCCCAGAAGAGCAATGAACGAGGAATTGGCCAAGCCACTCACAGGTTCACCTTTTCCCAGGTATGGAGGTACTGGTCTGTGAACAAGAGACCAATGTGTAGGGGCAACTTTATTCCTCTTTAGAGGGAAAGCTTTTTACTTGACAGTGAGTTTCTTATATAGGTGGGCAAAAGTACTTTTACAGTAATGAAACACAGAGTTTACTCATGTATTATTATTAGTTAGTGTATTATTTTTCCATATGAACAACTGGAAACCTACTTTTTCCTTCACCCTATATGTGCATGTCTACAACTTTGGGACCCTTGTTATGAACTAGTCAATGTGTCAAGTAGCTTATGTGCATTAATTCCCAACAACTCTATTATAATTATCATAAATGTCCCTGTTTTCCTGACAAGGATACTGTGGCTCAGTGAAGCTATTATTCAGTGGTAGAGTTAGGACTTGATGCTAGATCCATCCATCTCCAAAGACCATGCTTGTGACCATTATGTTGCCCCACTGTGTGTGTAGCATTGGACTTAATGGATAGCATTCCTTAGAGGTTTGTTAATCTGGATGAAAGATGGACTGGCAGAGAGTGGTTGAGTCCACAGTGTTTAGGAAGCAGCTGGTAGCACTGCAGGAAGAAGTAGCTTGAGTATTGTCCATAGCCAACCACCCAGAGAGTTGCATCGGCTAGCTCTGCACAGAAAGCAAGTAGGAGATGAAGGACAGACCTCTGAGAACTGGATCTGTCTCTAGATCTTTGGGCCAGAAGTGGGACAAGCATCCTTCTTCAATCTGACTGTGAAGGACATGGTAAAAGATGTACTCAAAGGACAGAACTGGCTTATCTATACATATGGAGTCACCAATTCAGGGAAAACCCACACGATTCAAGGTAAGTAGTAGGCCTCACAGGATTGCTGATGGGCCTATTATGGTAGTGTCTTTGCCTTTTGATGCTCTTGATTGGAGGAGAAATGCACTTGCATCAGGTATCCATCTTTCACATTTTTCCAGGTACTATCAAAGATGGAGGGATCCTGCCCCGGTCCCTGGCTCTGATCTTCAATAGTCTCCAAGGCCAACTTCATCCCATACCTGATCTGAAGCCCTTGCTCTCTAACGAGGTAATCTGGCTTGACAGCAAGCAGATCCGGCAGGAGGGAATGAAGAAACTGGCCCTGCTAAATGGAAGCCTACAAGAGGTGAAGTGTTGGTGTCCACAGAGGTGGGGATAGAGGGACAAATCTCTGGGAAGTTTTATAGTTATTTTCACCCTGGGCCCCTCTAGGAGGAGCTGTCTACCTCCTTGAAGAGGAGTGTCTACATTGAAAATCGGATTGGTACCAGCACCAGCTTTGACAGTGGCATTGCTGGGCTCTCCTCTACCAGTCAGTTTACCAGCAGTAGCCAGCTAGATGGTGAGTATGACTGGGCTTAGTGTCAAGTAATAGTAAGAACTCACTCTCTACTCCCAGCAATTGCCAGGGATAGAGACCAGAGGTTGTAAGCTGAGCTGTGACTTCCAAGGACCCCATGGGCCAAAGGGTAGATGGACTATTCTAGGATTGATGCCCTGTACATTTGCTTCTTCCCTAGAAACAAGTCACCGCTGGGCACAGCCAGACACTGCCCCAATAAGTGTTCCTGCAGACATTCGCTTCTCCATCTGGGTCTCCTTCTTTGAGATCTACAATGAACTGCTCTATGACCTGTTAGAACCACCTAGCCAGCAGCGCAAGAGGCAGGTTCTGCGACTGTGTGAGGATCAGAATGGCAATCCCTATGTGAAAGGTATGGGAAAGCAAGGAGGCTGGCATGAAACCTAGAGAGGACTTGGGGAGAGACTAGGAAGAGTTAGGTATTCCCATCTTATGTATGCCCTTTTCTTGGCCTCAGATCTCAATTGGATTCATGTTCAGGATGCTGAGGAAGCTTGGAAACTCCTGAAAGTGGGTCGTAAAAACCAGAGCTTTGCCAGCACTCACCTGAACCAGAACTCCAGCCGCAGGTGAGTGGGTTGTGGGTTGCATTCTGGGAAATGTTAGTCCTCCATCTGGTCATGGAAGATGTACAATGACTTTTTTTTTTTTAACTTCTAGTCACAGCATCTTCTCCATTCGGATCCTCCACCTTCAAGGAGAAGGAGATATGGTCCCCAAGATCAGCGAGTAAGATTATCCATTTAGAAATCCAAACTTCTTGGCCATATATTGTAGTAGGGGGAGGGGAGTGAGGGAGGTCCTCAGAGGAATTACTTGTTAGATTCTTGTTCTCCTTCCATGGGTAGATTCTTAATGTCTTCCCTTCCTCAAAACTGTATGAAAACCTACAAGGTTCATAACATGTGGGAACCTACGTCCAATCCTGTCCATCTTTCAAGGTTGTCACTCTGTGATCTGGCTGGCTCAGAACGCTGCAAAGATCAGAAGAGTGGTGAGCGGCTGAAGGAAGCTGGAAATATTAACACTTCTCTGCATGCCTTGGGCCGCTGTATTGCTGCCCTGCGCCAAAACCAGCAGAACCGGTGAGCATTTGGCTGCAAGTCATGGGCTAGAATGGCCTGGAGCTCCGCAATTTACTGGAAAACTCTGGTCACCACTGGGGATGGTGTACAATGCCCCAGGGGCTGGAGTTCTGCTCACAGCTCTACTCTTCTGATTCCCTGGCAGGCCAAAGCAGAACCTGGTTCCATTCCGCGACAGCAAGTTGACTCGAGTGTTTCAAGGCTTCTTCACAGGCCGAGGCCGCTCCTGCATGATTGTCAATGTGAATCCCTGTGCATCTACCTATGATGAAACCCTTCATGTGGCCAAATTCTCAGCTATTGCCAGCCAGGTGAGAAGCTGGTACCTTTGGAATGGTACCTTAATTTAAGAAAGTTACTAGGACTAGTAATGGATTCCACTAAGATTTTTTTCCCCCTGCTAGCTTGTGCATGCACCACCTGTACAACTAGGGTTCCCATCACTACATTCATTCATCAAGGAACACAGTCGGCAGGCATCTCCCAGCTTAGAGACAGAAACTAAGACAGACCCAGGCCTTGATGATGACATTGAAAATGAAGTTGACATCTCCATGTACGGCAAAGAGGTGAGAATACAAGAAAGTTTTGATGCAAGAGTTTGATGGCTACACATTTTCCATGCTGCCTTTCAGGTAGGCCTCTGTCTTTAGCCATCTGATGACCTCTGACCTGTGTCCCCTGTAGGAGCTCCTACAGGTGGTAGAAGCCATGAAAGCACTGCTTTTGAAAGAACGGCAGGAAAAGTTGCAGCTGGAGATGCAGCTCCGTGATGAAATCTGTAGTGAGATGGTGGAACAGATGCAACAGCGTGAACAGTGGTGCAGGTATCAGCTGAGTGACCCCTCTTTGTCACCTGGACAAGTGGTGGGAAGTAGGGACGAGGATGGTGTTATGCCTCAAGATGTCCTCCATGCTCACAACTCAGAATCTTCACTCCTTTTTTCTCCCCTTTCTGACAGTGAACATTTAGATACTCAAAAGGAACTATTAGAGGAAATGTATGAGGAGAAACTGAAGATCCTTCAGGAGTCACTGACAAGTTTTTACCAAGAAGAGCTTCAGGTGAGTTGCCCTGAACCAGCAGCAAATGGCTACTCAGATTCCCATCACTAGCTTGCCTGAGGTAGACAGATTTTTATCAACTCTGGTAGGGGCGGGAATACGTAACTCACTTTTCTCTAATATCTTTAGTGCTATCCCAGTCTGTTTGATGAACTGATTAAAGATCTAGTTGGTCAGGAAATGGTATACATGCTAACAAACAGGCTTTTGAGGTTTAAGTATCAGGGAAGGTTTTGTTCATTATTCAGCTGTTTGTTCCTACAGTATTTGTCTGACTGTGGATGGAACTGTGCTCTCTGCTTCCCTCTAAGGAGCGGGATGAGAAGATTCAAGAGCTAGAAGCCCTCTTGCAGGAAGCCAGACAACAGCCAATGGCCCATCAACAACTAGGGTCTGAATTGTCCTTACGGCGGTCCCAAAGGTTGGCAGCTTCAGCCTCCACCCAGCAGCTCCAGGAGGTTAAAGCTAAACTAGACCAGTGCAGAACAGAGCTAAATGCCACCACTGAAGGTGAGGAAGGAGAGAGGGCAAGATGCCTAACAGTGGCTCAAGGAAGAACTATTCTCCAAACTTTGACCTTCTGGCGCCAACTTGGAGCTATGTCCCCCAACCATTTGCTCTAAGATGCACAGGGACTTTTTATATTTGCTGCAAGCTACTGTTAACTCAGAGATAAGTCTAAGATTAGAAAAGCTATGTATTGAAGTTTGTTGTTTCCTTCCCTCAGAGCTGCATAAGTATCAGAAAATGTTAGAACCGCCACCCTCAGCCAAGCCCTTCACCACTGATGTGGACAAGAAATTAGAGGAGGGCCAGAAGGTAATTACCTTTCTCTGTTACCAAAGCTCTTACCTAAGGCAATTTCCAACACTATATCCCTGGTGCATGTGAGGATAAGATGTTTTTGGGTACTGTGCTGGAGAGTGGCTCCTTTATTCAGCTGACTTGCCTTTCTAATTTCACTTCTCTTCAAATGGCTGTCTCCTCCAGATAATGCTGCCTTCTTGATCTTGGCCACAATTTGTTACTGTTCTTCCTTTTTCAGAATATAAGGTTGCTGCGGACGGAGCTTCAGAAACTTGGTGAGTCTCTCCAGTCAGCAGAAAGAGCCTGTTGCCACAGCACTGGGGCAGGAAAACTTCGCCAAGCCTTGACTGCTTGTGATGACATCTTAATCAAACAGGTTAGGAAAGCCTAAATATCCCCTTTTCTCCCATCAGCCCACTCCAGAGTTAGGTGAGAAGAGAAATGAGGAACCAAAGAGAAAGATAAAGAATGTAAAGATTTTGTAGGTTACTCTTATAGTAAGGGGAATTTCTCTTCCTTGCAAAATAAAAAGAACCATTCACTAAGTACAGGTACTGTACTAATTTATGGAATTTTCTGTTATAATAACCCTAGGGACAGAGATAGTACATTTCATCCAAGATGTTTATTGTAAGAACCCATTATTTTATGTACCACTAAGACAAAACAGTAACAATTAAGCTATGACATTTGTCTTCAGAAAATGCATCTTGATTATAATTAACATGTAAAAAAAATACATCTTAGACTAAATAAAGCACTTAATTTTAATACCTAGGAACTGAAGAGATTAAGGAACCTCATTCAAGCTTCTATCATCTTACATGTTAGAACTGAAGAGGTTAAGGAATCTCATTCAAGCTTCTATCTTACGTGTTAGAAAATGGCCCTATATCCACTGCTGTTTGAGTCTTAAAGAAAATACCTCCATTCACTTGTAAGGACTGACTCTAAAGGGTTCATCTTTTTAAGAACAATTGTAACTAGTAGTAGATGGCACATACTGCCTGGTCTTCTTGTTTCTCTAATATACGTAAATGTTTTCTATAACTATTGATCTTCCTTAGGATCAGACTCTGGCTGAGCTGCAAAATAACATGATGTTAGTAAAACTGGATCTTCGGAAGAAGGCAGCATGCATCGCAGAGCAGTATCATACTGTGCTGAAACTCCAAGGCCAGGCTTCTACCAAAAAGCGTGTTGGGGCCAACCAGGAAAACCAGCAACCAAACCAACAGCCCCCAGGAAAGAAACCACTTCTTCGAAACTTACTTCCCCAAACACCCATCTACCAAAGCTCAACAGACTGCAGCCCTTATGCTCGGATCCTACGATCCCGGCGTTCCCCTTTACTCAAATCTGGGCCTTTTGGCAAAAAATACTGAGGTTGTGGGGAGGAAGAGAGCAGCCCTTGTCTTGAGTGGGTCAGCTGCTCAGCTTAAGAAATAGGTCTCTTTTAAGCTTCACCATATACCTGGAACTTGATACAAAATGCAGTATTCTGACAATAGTTGTTTCCCCCTCCTTTTGTAATATAATCACCTATGTAATCTCATACTTTTTTACTTATATGGTTTCTATGCATATACAAAAAGCTATATTAAATATATCATTCACATTTGTTTTACATTTTTTAATTTGAATGCCAAATTTAGCAAAATTATTCAAATTACAAAAAGGCAGAAAAACTGAAAATCAAACATCATTCAGGCCCATAGAAACTTTGCACAGGAATGGCAGTAGGTACCTAAGAAAGCTTGGTAAGGAATGAATCAATGGGACATTAGATCCTCTAAACCTTCCTTAATATAAAATGAAGTGTCACATAATAGGAGGTGAATAGGTAACAAACTTGTTCTAGAAACATGAACATAGGAAGGCTGGGTCCTGAACTCAGAATAATACGTATCACCTACTATACGAATTCATCATAGCATACACAGTCATAGCATATTACCTCCTACTGAATGCACATGCACAGGTTGGAAACCCTCTAGGAGCACACTTAACAGTGATTTCCCTCACCCTGTCTAATCCTATTAAGCCTGAAAAAAAATTCTGTTGGAGATAGAGGGGAAAAAGTTAAAATTACATCAAAGATATTAAAATAGTCCAGCTTGAAATGAGTTTATTCCCAAATGTCCACGAAATTATCTGTAATCTTGTCTCCTTTGCTTTAGTGAGAGATATAGATAACTCGGTAAGACATCTTTTGCCCTCAGAAGGGGCCTTCATGCTCAGTGAGATTCTTTTGTCCCTTTTATTCAACTCTAAGTTACTTCCAATTTGAAAGCTTCTAGGAGACTTTATTCAAAACTATGTTTTGGAAGAATCTCTCTAGAATAAGAACAAATGTACAGCTTTACTCCATTTAGACCTAACATCTGACACCAGAATAGTCATGCTCAACAAATCCAAGGACCACAAGGTCATGTCTATTCAGTGCCCTGACCTTGCTAGGGTATCCAATGACCCTATTGTCAGCAGAGGGTAGAGTCACAGACTTTTCTCCCTTCCTTACCTCTCAAGAAATCATCCACTCCCAGCAACATTAAAACTTTGTTCCTGTAGCCTTGCAGGGGCTAAAGTGCTATTACAGAGAATTTTGGGGGCAGGGGTGGGAGAAACTGGGAAGAAGGCCAAGATCTGTAGCTACTCTCTGAACATAAGGAAGACAGATGTGGTTCTAACTGACAAAAGACAATGTCTTTTCCTGCCAGGATTCTTCTGTCTACTCTGAAGGTGATTCTGTAAACTCTGCCCAAGTAGTTTCCAATCTGTACACACCAAAAGAACTAAGGTCCTTAGAAGATCAGACATGGATGTTTTTTATGTGGAGGTAAGGCTTAATTTGGGCTGAGCAATGTGCTAGCTTGAAAGTAGCCAACTATGGTGTGACCGAAGACAGGTTGAGCGGAGAAACTCTGCGCGTAGGAGTGTTGTTAGCAGAGAGTGAAGCAGGGAGGAAAAAGGGAGCAGGCATCTCGGCGGAAGGAGTCTCTCCTTGGTTCCGAAGCTGCAAGATTTGCCGGAGCAAGGCCTTACCTTCTTCCCGGGTCTGAAACAAAGTCAGGCAACTATTTCAAAATATGTCCGAGGATATCCTCAAAAACGGGTTCTAAAATACTCATATAAAAGTTCCATAAACCAAGGTACCCTTTATTCCTCTTATCTACTTTCCACCCCCAGATAATGGTAAAGATCGTATGTTCAAGCCTAAAATCCACTTTATAAAAGAACTAATACTTACATCATTGAATGCACAGCACTTTTGGGCACAAGTTGAAGCTTCATCCCACAGCTTACACTTAAAATAGTATTGGGCCAGATAGCGGAAAGCTGTGCTCTCCTCCAAGTGTTCCACTATTTCCTAGGTAGGGAAAACAGAAATGACTGAGGTCAGAGCCTTGGCCCTATAGTTCAGCCAGTAGAGAGCTGACCTGATACACCAAGGTTGCAGGTTCAATTCCCAGTCAGGGCACATACAATAATCAATTAATAAGTGCATAACTAAGTGGAACAACAAACTGATTGATAAAAATACTGATAAAAATAAGATCAACAACCGAGTTGTCATGCTCATGACACATACCCCGCAGGAATAGATATCTTGGATATATTTGATGTAACACTGGGCAGCCTGTTCTGACTCAGTCAACTGTTCATGAAGCCTACAAAAGAAATCAGTCTTTAAGTTCAAATCATATCTCAAAGCCAATAGTGATAAAAAGTAAAAGCACATGATTAAGACCAAAAAAAAAAAATGACAATACATAAACAAGTACAAATTTTGACATAAACGACAAACTGAGACCCAGAATAGTATTAGTGCCCAGATGTGATGGTTATTTTATCAAAGCTGAAAATCATTACTCTGCTACTGTAATGTAGGGAGAGTTAGTAAATACTTAAGCTATGTAAGACACCTTTGCGAAAACTTGCTGTAAATACCCTGAGTATTAAAAAGAAGACTTCCGGCCAAGATGGAGGCGTAGGTGGACACACTGTGCCTCCTCTCACACCAAGATTAAGAACAACAAAAATATAGAATCAAAAAAAAAAAAAAAAACAAACCCAACCAGGACAGAGAGAAAATTGAATTGTATTAAGTCCAACAACAATTCACCCAGACCAGTAAGAGGGGTAGAGTTAGCAGCCAGCGGAGTCGGGTTGCAGCAGGATAAGACGGTGGCTGGTGGTCCAGGGCACGCAGTCACCCCAGGCCAAATGCAAGGAGGCCAAGCGGGATGACAAGGAGACTGACCTCGGACATACATTCGCGCACAGATAAACCAGGTGAAAATGCGCAGCAAGAAAGACTGCAGGATGCAAGGCCCCAGCACCAGGATGCCTAAAAGCACCCATTGAAAACACTTATAGGGGCTGAGGTGCCAGGAGGGAGTCCCAGCCTCATAGCAAAGTTCGTTGGGGAGACCCACAGGGTCCTGGAGCATGCGCAGGCCCACCCACATGGAAATCAGCACCAGAAGGGCCCTATTTGCTTGGGGAAAGTGGCTGAAGGGACTGGAATCCATGATAGAGCGCGGAGCAAGCACCATTGTTCCCTCTCAGACCCCACCCCCACATCCAGCATCACAACCCAGCAACTGGGCTGCCCAGCCCTGGTGAACACCTAAAGGCCCGTCCCTCACTACATAACAGCCACTACCAGAAAAAATAAATAAATAAAATTTAAAAAACAACAAACAAACAAACAAAAACCAAGGCTGCCTCAATCAGGAGAACAGATCGGCGCCCCAGAGCTAATTCATCTGAGCAACCAGAAGATGGTCAACCTATCAGATTCAGAGCTCAAAGCACTGGTAGCCAACCTATCAGAAGCACAATTCAAAGCACTAGTGATTAGGAAGCTCACAGAATTGGTTGATTTTGGTCGCAAATTAGATGAACAAATGAAGGCTACAATAAGTGAAATGAAGAAAAACACACAGGGAACCAATAGTGATGGGAGAAAAACTGGGACTCAAATCAATGGAGTGGACCAGAGGAAGAAAGAAACAACCAAACAGAAAAGAAGGAAAAAACAAGAATTCAAAAAAATGAGGAGAGGCTTAGGAACCTCCAGGACATCTTTAAATGTCCCAACATCTGAATTATAGGGGTATCTGAAGGGGAAGAGGAAGAGCAACAAGAAGAAAACTTATTTAAACAAATAATAAAGGAGAACTTCCCCAATCTGGCAAAGGAAATAGACTCCCAGGAAGTCCAGGAAGCTCAGAGAGTCCCAAAGAAGTTGGACCCAAGGAGAAACACACCAAGGCACATCATAATTACATTAGCCAAGATTAAAATGAAGGAGAGAATTCTAGAAGCAGCAAGGGATAAGGGGACAGTCACCTACAAAGGAGTTCCCATCAGACTGTCAGCTGATTTCTCAAAAGACACCTTCCAGGCAAGGAGCTGGAAGGAAGTATTCCAAGTCATGAAAGTGAAAGGACCTACATCCAAGATTGCTCTATCTAGCGAAGCTGTCATTTAGAATGGAAGGTCAGATAAAGTGCTTCTCAGATAAGGTCAAGTTAAAGGAGTTCATCATCACCAAGCCCTTATTCTATGAAATGTTAAAGGGACTTATCTAAGGAAAAGAAGATAAAAAAATAGGACAGTAAAAAGACAGCAAACTCACAGATATTAACAACCACACCTAAAACAAAAGCAAACTAAGCAAACAAGTAGAACAGGAACAGAACCACAGAAATGGAAATCACATGGAGGGTTAGCAACAGGGGAGTGGGAGGAGGAGAGACGAAGAAAAGGTACAGAAAATAAGTAGCATAGATGGTGGGTAGAAAATAGACAGGGGGAGGGCAAGAATAGTGTGGGAAAAGTAGAAGCTAAAGAACTTATGACACATGGACATTAACTAAAGGGGGGAATGTGGATGGAAGGGGGTATGCAGGATGCAGGGGAATGATGGGAGAGAAATGGGACAACTATAATAGCATAACCAATTTAAAAAAGAAGAAGAAGAAGTATGCCAAGTCATGAAAGCCAAAGACCTACATTCAGGATTGCTCTATCTAGCAAAACTTTCATTTAGAATGGAAGGGCAGATAAAGTGCTTCCCAGATAAGGTCAAGTTAAAGGAGTTCATCATCACCAAGCCCTTATTATATGAAATGTTAAAGGGACTTATCTAAAAAAAAAGATAAAAAAACATATACAGTAAAATGACAACAAACTCACAATTATTAACAACCACACATAAAACAAAAACAAAAGCAAACTAAGCAAACAACTAGAACAGGAACAGAACAACAGAAATGGAGATCACATGGAGGGTTAGCAACGGGGGAGTAGGAGGGGGAGAGAGGGGGAAAGGTACAGAGAATAAGTAGCATAGATGGTAGGTAGAAAATAGACAGGGGAAGGGTAAGAATAGTATGAGAAACATAGAAGCTAAAGAACTTACAAGTATGACACATGGACATGAACTAAAGCGGGAAATGTGGGTTGGAGAGGGTATGCATGGTGGAGGGGAGTGAACAAGGGAAAATGGGACAACTGTAATAGCATGATCAATAAAATATATTTTTAAAAAAAGAAATATCAAGTGTTTTACTCCATTCACTCACTTTGCCAGTTTCACCAGAGCCATTTTCTCCACATCTCCCACAGCATAAGCTCTCCAATAACACTGTCAAAAAAATAAACCAGTCAATTTGACGATTGCCACATGTGCCAAGTCTAATCACATAAAGGCTCAGGTCCTATAAACCTCCCAAAACTTCAGATTTGCAGAATACAAGGCATTTTTATTAAATCTGGTAAGTCCAGGCTACATAATACCATTCCCACTGATGATGTCACCCCAGCTGTGCTTTTAAGCCTATACTTTTAAGCCTGTACTTTTTCAGACTTCCCTATGTAGAGATATCAGAATGAAGTAAAGTTAAAGAACACAGAGAGCCCAACTCTTCATCCAAACAGCAAATTTCCATTCAAAGTCTCTAGGAGTGAATTTCAGATACCTTTTTGGCTTCCACAAGTTGATTGAGTTTCTCATAACATTCTCCTAAAGCAACCAGCATACGAGAATCATTGGGCCTGAGAGAAAACAGGAACAGCAGTCTAAGCAAAGACGATAGACAGCTAAAAATCCTCCCCTGAGGAACCACCACCCCTACTACAGTGGTCCCCCCATTGATTCAGTTTCACTGTCCACAGTTTCAGTTACTGCAGTCTTAAACTACTGCAGGGAAAATTCCAGAAATGAACAATTCATAAGTTTTAAATTGCACACCATTCTTAGTGGCATGATGAAATCTCAGGCCATCTTGCTTTCCCCATCTGGGATGTGAATCATCCCTTTGTCCAGTATATCTACACTCCATACGCCACCCGCCAGCTAGTCACTTAGTCACTGTCAAAGAAAAGAAAAGTAGCAGCCCTTCCTACAACAAATACATTGTCAAGTGGCCAGACTTACCGAAGCTGGTGGGCCCGTCTGTAATAATAAAGGCAGTAAAATGGCATCTTTAGGATTTCATAGGTCTGCCCAAGGCCATACCAGGCTCTGTAGTCCCGTTTATTAACCTCAATGGCATGTCTAGGAAATGGAAGATAGGTAAAAGGGCAGAATCAAGGTTAGCAATCTGCAGGCTCAACAGAAGCTCCTAATATCATGGCAATCTGTTCCACCTAATCCTGCAACTAGGAGCTCACCTATAAGCCTGAATAGCAGCAGATGTGTTCTTCATTTCCATGTACTCATGTCCCATCAGTGTCCAGGCCCCAAGATACCGAGGATTCAATTTCAAAGCTCTCTGGAAATACAAGGCTGCTTTTTCATGCTGAGAACGCAAACTATAATAATTGCCTGATTGAAAAACAAATAAAACTATGAATAATTAGAAAAGTAAAAACACAAGTCCTCTAAAATAGCATTTCACAGAGTGAGCATGTAAGCATAACCCACTCCCCCCAAGGTCCTTGCAGAAAAGCCAAATTGTACACAAGGGGAATATCATCATTCCCTTGGGAACTATGTATCATCTACCTATCATACATTCTGGTTAACAAAAAAAGTGATCCCTAACGGTCCAAGTTTTTCCTCATTTTATTTCATCTGGATATAGTCTTTATACACACATTTTCTTATAGGGTAGGAAATTTCTAGAGTAAGCTTTAGATTGGTGGTTTTCCAACTACATTCCTAGGGTTCTAAGGAGGTAACTCAATGGTGAAAAATGTAGAGCTCTGAGCTCCCTCTCCCTCAGGAATCAAAGCAGTTATATTATCATTGGTCTTTAAAAAAGCAAGTCAAAGATATTAGGATTCTGTGGAAGATTTTATCTGAAGAAAGGGTACAAAATCCTTTGTCTTATATCCACTGGTAAATGGATAAACAAAATGTGGTGTATATCCAAACAATGGAATACTAATCAGCAATAAAAAGGAAATAACTACTGACACATGCTACAACATAGATGAACCTCAAAACTGCTAGGTGAGAGAAACCAGACAATACATAAGGCTAAATACTGCAAGACTTGATTTATATGACACTTCTAGGAAAGGTAAAACTAGAGATTCAGAAGGCAGATCTGTGCCTGCTAGGGGATGGGAGTGAGATTGACTGCAAATAGACCCAAAGAAATTTTTGGGGGTGATAGAGTATCCAAAAGTGGATTATGACTATGGTTACACAGCTGTATAAATTTATAAAAACTCATGAACTATAAAGATAAAGTGGGTGAATTTTATATGTGAATTACACCTCAATAAAGCTAATTTTTTTTACAAATAGGATGAATTACAGCTATACCAACATTTGGAGGAATTTTTACGAGATCTTGTTGAATAAAAGAAGAAAATACAGAGAAATGTATATTTGTATATATTTTTAAAAGATTTTATTTATCTATTTTTAGAGAGAGAGGAAGGGAGGGAGAAAGAGAGGGAAACATCAACAGCTGCCTCTTGCGCACCCCTAGCTGTGGACCTGGACTGCAACTGGTCATGTGCCCTGACCAGGAATCAAGCAGGCAACCTTTTCGGTTATGAGATAATGCTCCATCCAACTGAGCCACATCGGCCAGGGCTAATGTGATCTATTTTTGTAAAGCAAATAGCCCATTAAACCCTGCATATGTGTATATACATTTTTATGTGGTATGCAACATCCTAACACATATATCTTAAAGGGGAAAGGGAGCAGCAAGCAAAATAAAAAACACCACCGAAAAAACCCTGCACTTCAAAAAATCTCCTTTATGTATAAATTGTATATACACAGATAAACTAAATAAAAAGATAGGTTTTGATATATATACACATACATACACTAACTTGAAGAGATTATGATACACTGTCAAGTGGAAAAAGCAAATTGCAAAGAAATTATATAATATGATTCCATTTTGGTAAAAAAACCAAAAAAAAACTTCCATTTTTTTTAAATCTCTCTAGACCCAGCTGTTAGTTCAATTTAGGAGAAATTATTTATAACAATTGTCTGCACCCTATACCTGATTGTTTAAGCACAAATTCAAGTTCATATTCACCTAGGAAAAAAAGCAAAATGGAGAACTTTGTCTTGCACAAAAATATCTGCTCCTGCCCCTGTCTCTGTCTCAGAGACAGCGACTCTAGGCAGTGTCCAAAGTTTAACTTTTGTAATGATAGGAGACTCAAGACCTGGAATATTTTAGCTTAAAGAAAAATTATTAAGTCTAGCACGTAACGTGTATGTTAAAAGCCTTCTGTTTCAGAAATTGCACACCCTGGCTCCTGAGAAACAACCGGCCTCCTGGGGCGTGGGGCTAGAGATTATCCCCCAAGGACTAGTTGACAGCATCCGGGCCTTTGTATCAACGAGGAGATAGACCTTCCCCCACCTTTGGGGCCTGCATTGCCGGAAAAACAAGTGCTTCAGCTTTGTTCACCTAATCCCCCCTAAATTTCAAAGCCCTCACCGCACCTTGTTTGTCCTCCCCCACCTCCCCTATAAAAGTTTTGGCCAAGAAAGAGAAGGGAAGATGGTTTGTTAGGGTATGAACCCACCATCTTCTCAGATCGCCAGCCATCTGAATAAATCGCTCATAAAAGATTCAATCACTGTCATTGCTTATTGGATTTGGTAGTGACAGGCAGCCCAAATGCCAATGTCTTTTCCGGTTACACTAACACAACAGGAGAAAATGGGGTGGGTAGTGGTAGCCCTAGCTGCTAACAGAGTCAGGATGACAAAGGAGATGTTAAGAAGTTAGAATCATTAAGTTCTGGACAAAGATTAAGTAGATGAGATTTTTTGACCAGTTGGAACAGCTAAAAAGTACTGAATTATGATTACTGTGATGAGCAACTTACATTGTTTTTTGTTTTGTTTTGTTTTTTTAAAGATTTTATTTACTCATTTCTAGAGAGAAGGGAAGGGAGGAAGTAAGGTAGAGAAACATTGATATATGAGAGAAACATCCATTGGTTGCCTCTCACACACCCCCTACCAGGGACATGGCCCGCAACCCAGGCATGTACCCTGACTGGGAATTGAACCAGCAACCCTTTGGTTTGCAGGCTGGCACTCAATCCACTGAGCCACACCAGCTAGGGCTAATGTTCCTTATTCTTAAATTTTAAGGTAGGGTGGGCTGAATTCAACAACATTTATTAATCATATCTCAGGAATTTTGCTGGGCATTACAGATATGCTGAGGAAAAAAACAGTTCACTGAAGAGTTCACCTGAAGTGATTAATAAAAAAACAAGAAACTTGTAAATCATTCCTCTTCATATGTATGTCACCTTTTCTTTTATTTGGCTTTAAGTCAATAGGTTTAAAAAAAGAACTGTTCGTTATCTTCCCTACTTCCATTTCCTTTCTTCATGTAAAGGGCACCATTATCAGTCTGCCTACCCAGTCACCAATTCCTGTTTGTTCTAGTTCCTAAATTCCTCTCTCCATTCCTCCTGCCAATACATCCTCACCTTAGGTTCTCATCGTCCTTAGACTGGATTATTGCAAAAGCCTCTTAGCTGGTCTCTGTGCCCACAGTCTTGGCCTTTTTCTAATCCTTCCAGCACATTGTCTCCAATCATCATTTGAAAATGAAAACCTGAAAACTTTCATCGCTCTGGTTTAAAATCCTTCAGAAGACTCATACTGCCTTAAGAATATAATCTAAACTTTTAGCAAGACAAAAAAGGATCTTCAAGATCTAGCCCCCTTTTGTACAGTCTTACCTCCCACACTTCAGGATGTTGAACTATTTCCAGCACAACATCTGTTCCATACTCAAATGCGTCTGCACTGTGATGCCCTTCCCCAGTCCATCCTTCTCCCTTGCTGAACTCTTCTACTTCTGCCTGTTCTTCAAGCACCACTTTCCCTAAACTCACACCGGATTTGATGCCGTTACTATGTACTCTCTTAGCATCCTATGTGTGCCTCATTCATAACACTCAGCCATAGTATTGTAGTTGTTTTATTATTGGCCTTCCTAAATAGGCAATCAGGGTAGTACTACAATACAAAGCACAGTGCCTGGCACTCAGAAGATGCATGAATATGTTTTCTGAATAGAGAGTTCCGCCCTCACCTTAACAAACTTGATTCATAATGTTCTGATATTGAAAAGATTACTTGTTCCTACTCTTACCTATGTTCCCATAGGACTCACTATGTTTGTTTTAATACTTATTTCCCATGCCAGACTACAATTTCCGCAAGAACTGGAAATATTTATTGAATAATTAATGAACTGAAATCCTACTGGTTTATTAACAACATCCTGAGCTTGAGAGATACAAATGCATGATCTCAATGCATTGTCACCTAAAACTCAGGGACACGTGTATCTCTTTCATCTCCAGGGAACCTATGCTTTCAATCACAACCAACCAAGCTTACTTTTATCCATGAATGGCGATTCATCTCTTTCTATCAACTGATTATCAGGCCACACTAGCATGGCCAAGTACATAGGACCATAGTTCTTAACCAGGGATGATTCTGACCCTAAGAGGTTATTTGGCAATACCTGTAAACATATATGTTCATCACAACTGTGGGAAAGGAGCACTGGGTAGAAGTTGGGGATACTGCTAACACCCTACAATGCATAGAACAGCCCCACACACAAAAAGGCTGTTAGCCCAGAATGTCATTAGTGCCAAAACTGAGACAACCTAATACAGAGAAACAGGTACTCTCATCTTTTTTCATAGGACTGGAAATTCTTACAAACTTTTCAGTAATACTAAAGTTGAAAACATACACACTTTTCATTCAGTCTTTCATTGCTTATTACACAGAAATAATTGCATAAACATGTAAAAATAGATGTACACATACAAAGATGTTTCCTAAAGCATTTTTTGTATTAACAAACACTGGTCATAACTTATATAACAGAAAACAATTAAATAAAAATGATGGCACATCTATATAATAAAATATTAAATGACCATCAAAAAATAATAAAAATCTAGATGTACTAAAATTTTTTTAAAAAATGGATAAGATAAAGTTTAAAAAAAGGAAGTTACAAAGCAGTGTGTATAATGATATCATTTTTGAGAGCAAACTGTACACACACAAGTGCATGCACACACGTTCTCAGTGTTCACGCAGAGAAACATCCTGGAGCCATGTTCACCAAACAACCTGGGGGACGGGGTTATAGTGAGCTTTCCCATTCTACTGTATATAAATTTTTTTACCTTTGACACTTTTATATTGTTATTTTTACATTTGAATTACCTACAATAAAGATAAAACTTAAAAGAAAAAGAATGAGGACTCTTACCAATTACACAGCACGTTTCTACACGATATTTATCAATTTCACAGAGGTTGTGAGCCAAATAACTCAACTCAGATTTCATGCTCTGGAAGAAAAGAAAAGGATGGTTTAAGCATGAAAAAGGAACCCCCTAAATTATTTTTCTTGTAGCTAATGCAACTGAGTGGCAATCCAACCCAGACGAAAGCACAAAAGAGCTAACCAAGTCCAAGTAAAGGAAGCAGCTCACCCTGACATAAAGAAGGTTGGAGAATGTGTCCATATTCTCAATCCTATAAGGGTCTTGTTTCCTTAGCTCATTAAAAATAGAGAGGGCTTTGTCAATATCTGTAGAAAGAAGACAGTTCAGAAAACAACACAATGCTACTTTCAGAGTTTGATGGATTTCATTGTCCTTATTCACTTACCTCTAATATTGTGATAGGCAACTGCAATTTGGGAAACAATATATGAGCTCTTAGAGAAGCCTACATCAATGAGATTCTGATACTTTTGCAGCGCTTCCTCTATCAACTGCAACTCTGTGTATATATGAGCCAGAAAAAACTCTTTCATCCAGGTGTCGGGCAAAGACAGGAACTTCAGCTGGCAGCAGGAGAGAGGGGGACATACTTAGTATACTTTGACCTCTCTCCAAATGAACATCAAGGAACTATTTTTATTGTCTACAGCAACAATTTTCAACTGGTGTGCCACAAGAATTTTTAAAACATGCAATACCTGACTATTTAGTCAGGGGCACTGACCTCTTTTCCCTTAGACTGTCAAATTAAAAAAAAAAAAAATGACAACAGCAGATACAACAATAGCCGCCCAATGTGAATGAATCAAAATTATACTTTTCTTTTTTTTTTTTGGTCAGATCAGTAAAAAAATGTATTTTTGGTATGCTACAGAATTTTAGTAATTAGTTTATGTGTGCCATGAGATTAAAAAAAAAAACACTGAAAATCACTGGTCTAAATGTCTTTATCACCAAAAGTTTATTACAGCACTTAATAATGAGCACAGGGCAGTTTAATTATAATAGGACTTACAAGCATAGTAGAGAGAAAAGGGCCTAGATGGGGAAGGCTTCAAAAAACAGATAGGATATGAGGTGTCTTGGAGAATGGGTAAATTTGAATAGAAAAAAGGGAGTGAAGAGGAGAAAAAAGACAATGTTCTATGCAAGGGCAACATAAATAGAGGGAAAACAGTCATGATGAGTGTGGGTAAAGAAGTTGAGCAAACAAGGTTGTTCGAGTAAGACTGAACTGGTAGGATGGGTCCTACGGTGCAACAAGAAATGGGATGCAAATAGGAAACCACTGCAGTTTTTCTGCAAGAGAATGACATGATGACATGGGTGTTTTAAGAATAAGTTTGGAAACAGTGGGCAGGATGGCTTGGAAATGGGAGCTAAAGATGGGATAGCTAGATAAAAGTATTTATTACTTATCAGAAATCCAAATTGGAGATGAAAACCAAGATGGCAAAGGAAGCTGAGAGAAAGAGATGCATACAAGAAGAAAACCACGGCAATATCCGGTGACTGAATAGGTTAAGAAAATAAGAGAAAGGGAAGACACTAATATGACTGAGACATTAAGAATGGGTGTCTTGAGAAACAGTGCTACTAATGAGAGTCTATCGAGTTGGGAGAAGAATTTGGCAGATAAGATGACAAATTTGTTTTTGTGTATTTTGAGATAAAGTCTAGTTGGCAGTTAGAGATAGATGAATACAAGTAAACCAAGGTTAAGATTTCTGACACAGATTTAGTAGCATATATCATTATTGGGGGAAATCAATCAGCCTTTGGCTCTTTAGAGCAAGCAAATGGAAATGTGTTGTCATTTCCATTAACTACTAAAGGATGGCAAAATAAACTCTGTAGACAATATCCTCTAATTATGGTTACAGTGTATAAAGTAATTTCATGTACATTATTTCATTAATTAACAAATCTCTATGTCTTCACAGAGTTCTATGAGCTCAGCAGAGACTTAACATATTTTAAATATAATCCTTGACAGCAGATGAACCTTTCCTGCAGCATCTCTGGAATCAGGAGAGATGCTATAACAACATTTAGTTTATAAAACAAGTTACAGTAAAATTTGAATGTGAAAACATGAACATGAAAAGATATTCTAACACGACTGGATGCAAATCCAACAGCAACTATCAAACAAGAGCTAGACATCTGTCTTTCAAATGAAGACTTTAAGAACAAAATCTCAACAGTGCAAGACACCAGAGAAGGAGCGAAGAACTAGCTATAGTCAAAGGCTTAGCAAATCTCTCCCGCTCCACCCCATTATTACAGAATTACATAAGACTTGAAGCACAGGGTTTTTCACATATCTCATCTCAACTTACCATCTCTTTGTCTGTAATCAAGTTACAGAGTTCTAGCCAGGCTCCCCAGTGCAAAGGTAAAACATGAGTAGCCTCCACAAATACATCAATGGCCTCTTTGACCAAATCCAGTTTTCGAAGCACAACACCATACCTAGCAAAGAAGGAAACAATCACAAATGTTAATGCCCTGTAACATCTCTTCTACTCAGGAGAATGCTATAGGAAGTTCCAAGTTACTCTAACACTTACAGATAGAGGCCAAATCCATCAAGTTCCCGAGCCTGGTGCTTTTTGCTGAGCTCTACTCTCAATTCTCTAAGAGCCTCATTTTTCACTTGTCCTTTTTCCAGAGGACCTAGGAAAGAAACAAAGTCTCTCATCTAAGAGAACACGCTGGTCTTCATTTATAGACCTAGATATTCCCTTTGGCATCAAGCAGCTACACCTGAAACTTCCAGCAAGCAGCCAATGATATCTTACACAGCTTGTTTATTTTCGTCCAAAAATCACAACTGATAATGGTCTGCAGTCATAGTTTTTCAGGACCACAAAAGTGTTTAAATTTTTGAACTAGTAACATTTAAAAATCAAAAGCCTCAACTACAAATCTGAATTTCCAGCTGCAGGTTGCAGTGACAAGGTGGGGCCTAGGAAGTAAAGCCCTGACAACCCCAGGCCACAAAGCAGCCCTCAGCTGGAGCTGGGTGACAATCAGCCAGTTACTCGATCTAATTCACAACAGCTCTCCTTAGATTACTTCGTACATGTGTGTTACCTGCCTGGTTCCTATAGGCATTTGTGTGTGAAACTCCTGCCTTATCTAAAAGGTAAGAAAAAGAAATTCATACCTAGGCTATCAACTGTTTCATCATCCTTCTTCTTTTCTCCAGACTGTAAGAGAAAATCCACACACAGGTCTTTTTATCAATTTATTCTGAACCTGTTCTAAAATGAGCAGCCGGATTCTAATTATCTCAAGGGCTCAAGACCAACCAAAACAGCGTCGACTACTGGTCACTAATTTTAAGTAACTATACAGGGGCTACCACTGATCAAATCTGGAGTATGTGAGTACCAAAATAATAAAGTACAGTACTGAATTATAAACAATTAAAAATAAAAATTCTTGAGTCCACTGTGATAATAAATAGATAGATCAATGGAAAGGGGGGGAAAGGCTCTTGCTTAGAGTAGAATGCCAAGTGGTGAGTAGTACATGTGGAGACTGCTAGAGGGGAAAATCATCATTTTGCAACATCAAAGTAAAAAATACTTTAGGCAAGAAATAACAGTGAATTTCTTGACAAATGGATATTTAGGTTGTTGACATTTTGGGGGGTATTACAAAAAATACCTCAGTGAACAGCCCTGTACATATAACCTTGTGCACATATTGACATATCTGCATTGGACAAGTTACTTAAAGTAGAATTGTTTGGTCATAATATTTCAAATTAACATAATCAACCAAAACTGACTTCCAAAATGGTTGTATGAACTTTTAACTCCTAAAATGGGGTCTACTGGCCCACACATGTCAATAACTATTATCAATATTTTAAATACTTTATTTCATATCATTTTTTTGCTTTATGTCAATAATAATAACTCCTTTATTATTGTCAAGTTTTTATAAAGTACACTCACCAAGTAGACTACTGCTAAGCTATTTAAAAGATTTAACTCTTTCCACTTGGTTCTAAATACGGATGCTTCGCTGAAGGTAAAATGACATGTTAAAATGGCCCTCACCAGATATCTAGAATACATGTACAGGAAATAGGCTTTCTTGCTATTACAGCCATGCAGGAAATGTGCTGCCCGATCATACTCTTTAACATCAAAGTAGGCCTTGGCCAGGGTGTAAGCATCCATATCCTGGGCATCCTCCTAGAAAAAAGACAAGTTTTTGTAAGTGGTTGGGAATAGGACAATAAAAGTTCAAGTCCATGATGTATATTCATTAATTTCAAGATGTAAGAAAAAGTAATTTTTCCTCCTTTTCCTGTTCCCAAAAAACCTGAAATACACGTAAAATATATATATATTTTTTTATTATGAAACAAGGTCAGAGAACCACCCCCGCCCCAAATAAAACATTGGGGGGAAAAGAAATTTCTTAAAAGATTTTATTTATTTATTTTTAGAAAGAGGGAAAGGGAGGGAGAAGGAGAGGGAGGGAAACATCAATGTGCGGTTGACCCTCGCACACCACCTACTGGGCACCTGGCCAGCAACCCAGGCATTTGCCCTGACTGGGAACTGAACCAATGACCTTTTGCTTTGCAGTCCAGCACTCAATCCACTGAGCCACACCAGCCAGGGTGAAAAAAGAAAAATTAAAAAAAAAAAAAAAAAAAAAAAAAAAAAAAAAAAAAAAAAAAAAAAAAAAAAAAAAAAAAAAACACTAAACCAACACACTCAGAAATTTGTATTGTTTCTGCAAATGTAGTGGAAGTTGCATATAAGCTTTAGTATTAGGGACCTATATTCAAATTTTAACTCTTTGATTTCTTGGTTTCATGACATTAGTAGAGAAGTTATGTAGCTTCTCTTTAGTATTCAGGTCTTCATCTGTAAAATAAAGCCAATAATACAGATTTGACATGAGGAAAAAGTAAAAAAGTCATGGAAAATGTCTGGCATTAATATTTGATATTCCCTTCCTTCTCCAGGCTTTTAAATCCCTACATAAATGCAATACACTGTGCAATTACTTATACTTTTTGTACTTCAAGAGCATTTTGAAAAGCTATGGCCGGGTAACTCAGTTGGTTAGAGCATCGTTGGATACACCCAGGTTGGCCAAGGTTGTGTGTTCAATACTCAGGGCATATACAAAAAGCAACCAATGAATGCATAAACAAGTGGAACAGCAAATCAATGCTTTTCTCTCTCCCCTTCTCTCTCTAAAAATTGGTAAAGTAAAATAAAGTTTTGACATGTTAGTATTGCAAAAAGTATAGAATACTGCTATAATTCTCTATGTAAAAAAAATGAAATGACGCATATTTAAGTTAAAAACATACAACCCTCCCCCAACCAAATTCTAGGAATAAGTTGACTTTTTTTCTATTTTTTAAATTTTATTTTAATTGTTGTTCAAGTACAGTTTTCTGCCTTTTACTCCCAGCCCAGCCCACCCCGCCAGGGAATAAGTTGATTAAAACTTTAATAATTTCATTCTCCTCGTTATTCTTGTCCCAAAACAGGAACCAAAACATATTTGGTGTCCTTCACTAGTAAAAATGTCTTAAATGTGGCTATTCAGCTTAGGAATCTGGTGGCTCTTTTCACATCCACTTGCCATTTGCTTGTTTCTTCCCCTACCCCCTCTCACTTGCATTACACCTTCTGGAGTAAAGAACAGTCACTGTTTTTAAGTGAGGCGAGGAGTTGGAATCATGTAACAAATGGATTATGATAAAAGCATTCAGACTACACAAAGTATGTAAACATATGTACTATAGATGACACCTGAAACATATTCATATCTCTTTTAATTCTCTCAATATTCCATAAAGTAAATACAAGTATCCGCATTTCACAGATGAGGAAACTATGGTTCAGGAGGTTAAGCTGCCAAAAGTCACTAGTGTGGCTGAGATTTGAACCCATAGCTGTTTGAATCCAAAGCCAGTTTCACACTGTTGTAAAAACTTTTTTAAAAAATTTATTTTAATTGTTGTTCTTGTACAGATTTCTGTCTTTTACTCCCATCCCAGCCCACTGCCCCAGCCCTCCCCACCTCCCTCCCATTTCCACCCCCGTAGTTTTTGTCCATGTGTCCTTTATACTTGTTTCTGTAAACCCTTCCCCTTTCCCCCTGATCTTCCCTCCCCTCTCCCCTCTGGTGACTGTCAGTCTGTTCTCAATTTCAGTGTCTTTGGTTATATTTTGCTTGTTTGTTTGTTTTGTTGGTTAAGTTCCTGTTAAAGGTGAGAGCATATGATATTTGTCTTTCTGTTGTAAAAACTTTTAATTCTGCTCATCGTTATGAGTATTGACTATGCTGGGCTACAAAACCTAAAGGGCTGAAATCTTAAGCAAAGAGTGTTTAGTTATTCTCTCCAGCTTAAATAAAAGCACCACCAGATCTTTCAAAGCTCAACACAACCACCTAGCTCTTTAAATGCTTGAATTCCCTCTACAAACATTTCTGCTAAATAGTCTGCTCCCCTCCAGGGACAGGTCACTAGGTACCTTTCCGGTGGATAGGGAGCGCGAGCTGTGAAGTCCTTACCTCTGTAATAGGCGGAGGCGGCTGAAGCTCGGCCAGAGGCAACGCCGGAAGGGAGAAGGCTAACTCGGCGGACCTGGAACACCCCGGCAAACCGAATCAGCTTCACAAGCCCCCAAAGGCCAAGAATTAAGCCGGGTCCCTTCCCACCCCGACATCTTACCATTTGCTACTATGCAGTAGGCCCCGCTCACGGGTAAGGCCAGCGATAAGGAGCAGCTGCTTTTTAATTTCCCGCAAATTTGAGAAATCGCCACTTGCTGACAAGACAGGTACCACTGGAGCCGTCGGGGCCACAGAGACTACAGAGGAACTCACAGCCATTTTCTGTCTCAGCCACTCCAGCCAATCACCAGCGACAATACTAGCTGAGCGCCTGTACTAAAAAAGTTTGCCTGTTACTGGTGAACTCTTGCTCCTGGAAAACCAATCAGAGATCTCACGTCCCTTAACGTCACCAAGAGGCCGGGAAAGAAGAAACAATTACTTTTCTGATTAGCCAAGAGCTTCTGGGGCGGGAAAGTTAGAAACAGGAAAGGGAGGGGGGAAAAAAAAGCCACGATCTTTAGGCGTGGCAGAGAGGAATAAGTGACTGGGAAATGTGCCCTGGGAAGCTGGGGGTGGGAGTAGGAGCAAGAAAGAGTGAGGGGAGGGAGTGTCCTGCACCTCTGGGGTGATGTGATTGGACGAAAGATAGAGTGTAGTTTGTGGGAGCATCCTGTGCCACTGGATAATCAAGTGATGCCTGTGTCTAGTGAATCCTTTCAGAACAAATTACATCTTTCTCACCCTACCTGATGAATAAAAAGGCTTGCAAAATTCTGGGATGACATGTCGTCTTTCCTACCTAGTCAAGCTGCTGGGTTAAGACGGTATGCTCCAAGACCGGTCTTCTTTTTTTTTGCTAGACATGGCCTAATAAACCCTTTATTTTGATCAACGCTTTCAGTCGTGGAAGTTAAAACTTTTTATTTAACAATGGCATTATAGGTAGTGAAATGATGCTTTTATGGTTTTATTTATTTGCTTTTAGAGAGATTTAGAGGGAGGGGAAGGGAGGGAGAGAGAAGGACAGAAACATCGATGGGAGAGAGAAAACTCCACCCGTTGCCTCTCATTCCCACCGACCAGGGGCCGAACCAGCAACCCAGGCATGTGCCGTATTGGGAATCTCTAGCTGGTAACTTTTGGGTTTGTGGGAAGACACCCAACCAACTGAGGCACACAGGTCAGGGCCAATACTACTTTTATGACTTGTTTAGAATTCTTACATTTTGCCTTTTATCAAATTGTTTATTTTTATAATTGTATATAATTTTTGTTGTTTTTCAATAACAAGAAAATAGAGATGATTTCAAGATGCTTTTGGCAAGTACTACTCTACAAACAACACATTTTTGGTGTAGCCAATCTTTCCCCCAAGGAATGAAAAGCTAAATTGGATATAATTGTCACGCACAATTTTTTTACAATTTTTAAAATCATAGCTGTTCTGATAGTATCACTACTTTGTATTATGTTTTTCTTTATCTAATGTTATATAATATTTTTTTTCCTTCACCATCCCTTCCACTCCCTGCTACTACATGGACTTTATAGCTTTCTATTTTATAATACATTTCTTTTCTATCACAAAATAATGTATGGTCAATACAAAAAACTTGAATGCAGTAACCAAAAAGAAAAATAAATGTACCACTATACGCCAATTAGAATGGTCAAAATCCAGAACACTGACAACATCAACTGCTGACAAGGCTGTGGAAGAACAAGAACTCTCACTCAGCTCTGGCCTGTGTGGCTCATTTGGTGGGGAGGCATCCCACAAACCAAAAGGTCACAGGTTTGATTCCAGTCAGGGCCCATGCCTAGGTTTCAGATTCGGTTCTTGGTAGGGGCATGAATGAAAAGCAGCTAATTGATATTTCTCACACCAATATTTATCTCCCTCTCCTTTTTCCTTTCTCCCCTTCCTCCCCTCTCTAAAAACAAACAAACAAACAAAAAACCCTGTCATTCATTGCTGGTGGGAATGCAAAATGTTCAACCACTTTGGAAGACAGTTTGAGCTTCTTACAAAACTAAACAATCCCTTACCATATGATCCAGCAACTGTGCTCCTCAGTGCTTACCCAAGGGACTTGAACATGCAAAAAGAAAAAAAAAAAAAAGCACACAGATGTTTGTAGCAGTTTTATTCACAATTGCCAAAACATGGAAATAAGATGTCCTCCAGTAGGTGAATGGATAATTAAACTGGTATATTCAGACAATAGAATATTATTTAGCACTAAAACCAAACGAGCTATTAAGCCATAAAAAGACATGGAGCAAACTTCAATGCATTTTACTCAATGAAAGAAGCCAATATGAAAAGATTACATACCAAATTATTCCAACCATGTGACATTCTGGAAAAGTAAAAAGATCAGCAGTTGCCAGAGGTAAGGGGGGAAGATGGGATGAATGACAGAGCACAGAGGATTTCTAAGCGGTGAAATGACTGTGTATGATCCTCGTATCATCACCTCTGTTTTATAGATGGAAACATGTAGTGGCATTTAAGCTACTGGTGGTATATAATAGAGCCACAATTTGAGCCCACATCTCCAAAGTTCATGCTTTTTTCCATTATACCACAGAGTTCTTCTGTTAGAGAAGAAATGTTTTAAAAATAATAGTAAATGAGCAGAGTGGTGGGTGGAGGTGAAAGAGAGTATAGGGGGATAAATGGTAATGGAGATCCTGGACAATGTGTCTCAGTTGTTTGGAGCATTGAGCCCTCAGTTGGTTGCGGGCTCGATTCCTGGTCAGGGAACATGCCTGGGTTGCTGGTCTTGTCAAGGCGAGTATAGGAGGCAAACAGTTGATGCTTTTCCCTTACATTAGTGTTTCTTTCTCTCCCTTCCCCCTCTCTAAAAGCAATGAAAAATTGTTCTTGAGTGAGGATTTAAAAAAAAGAAGAAATTAAATAAATAAGAAAATAAAAAGGAAATTAAATAAAAAAGGAAATTTTAAAAAGAAAAAAAGAATTAAATAGGTAAGTAAATTTAATTCTAGAAAAAATAAAATACAGTTCCTATTTATTTTTTAAACATTGTATTTATTTATCTTTAGAGGGGAAGGGAAGGAGAGAGGGAGAGAGGGAGAGAAATATCAATGTCTGGTTGCCTCTTGTTCGTCCCTTGCCGGGATCTGGCCTGTAACCCAGGCATGTGCCCTAACTGGGAATCAAACTGCGATCCTTTGGTTCACAGGGCCGCGCTCAATCCACTGAACTACACCAGCCAGGGCCAGTTCCTATTTATTGACTTGCAACTACATGCCAAGGTTTGTACTAAACTTTTACATGAATTATCTCACTTTAACTCTTACACAAACATTATCTCATTAAATCTCACAACAAGCCAGCAAGGTAGATATCATTCTTATCGTAACTGGAAGCAGAAATAGCTACCTGCCACTACAAAAGCCGATACTCTAGAGGTGGGTGCTGATGTAAAGGAAAGTGGCTTATTTTCAGGTGCTGGCACCCTGGAAGATGAGAGACTTATGTCACAAAGACAATCTACTGAGAAGATGGGGGACTCCTGTCTCAAAGCCCATCTCCATCTCTCATTGGAGGCAGAGGTTTTTTATAAGGAGGGAGAGGGGAACAGAACAAAGAGATCAAGGGAGAGGGTTGCAAAATTCCCTATGTGTAGACTAGCACAGTTCATTCTGATAAGACAAGTGATGATATGGTGTGCATCATCCAGGTTTAGTCATCCTGGCTTCACGGATGTAGGTCAGCAAATCTCCAGAAATTGGGATGCTTGAAGGTGGAGTCTCTATCTTTTGAAACTAGTTTCTAGGATTTTTATACACACATGCTGTTCATCTACAAGCCACGTATTAGTCAGGGTCAGCACTTACATCAACAATGTCAAAAGAATGGTGGGTGGGTTACAATTTCCCAATGTTACGTTATCATTGCCATTTTACAGGTAAGGTTGCTGAAGTCCCTAAGAATTTAGTATCTTGCTTTAGGTTTCACAGTTATAAAATGGTGGAGTGCAGAAAGAAAAAAGAAACAAATTCTTTAAAAGGAACAGAATGGAAGAAAGAATGTAAAAAAGGAAAAGAGGAAAGGAGAAAAAGGAGTGGGAAAGGAGGGAAGGAAGAAGCAAAGAGACTGACAATGTGTGTCTCATGGGGGCTTCTAAAGAACTGGTAGTGATCTATTTCTCAATCTGCATAGTGGGTCTAGTGGGTCGTGGGTGTTTAATATTATTCTCTAAAAGGTACTTAGATACTATATGGCAGTGGTTCTCAACCTTTTTGGCACCAGGGACCCATTTCGTGGGGGCGGGAGATGGGGATGAAACAGGAGAAGGAGCTCAGGCAGTAAAGCTTTGCTCACTCGCCAGATGCTCTCCTCCTGCTGTTTGGCCTGGCTCCTAACAGGCCAAGGACCAGTACCAGCCCACAGCCCAGGGGTTGGGGACCCCTGCTGTATGCTATATATAAGCACACTTATATACTGTAGATGATACAATGTTTCATATATTTCACAATTTATTTATTTTTAATATAGTTTATTGATTTATACTATTACAGTTGTCCCATTTCCCCCCTTATTTCCCTCCACCCTGCATACCCTCTCCCACCCGCATTCCCCTGCTTTAGTTCACGTCCATGTGTCATAAGTTCTTTAGCTTCTACATTTCCCACACTATTCTTGCCCTCCCCCTGTCTATTTTCTACCTACCATCCATGCTGCATATTCTCTGTACTTTTCCCCCTCTCTCCTCCTTCCACTCCCCTGTTGCTAACCCTCCATGTGATCTCCATTTATGTGGTCCTGTTCCTGTTCTGTTGTTTGCTTAGTTTGCTTTTGTTTTAGGTGTGGTTGTTAATAAGTGTGAGTTTGCTGTCTTTTACTGTCATATTTTTTATCTGCTTTTTCTTAGATAAGTCCCTTTAACATTTCATATAATAAGGGCTTGGTAATGATGAACTCCTTTAACTTGACCTTATCTGAGAAGCACTTTATCTGCCCTTCCTTCCTAAATGAAAGCTTTGCTGGATAGAGCAATCTTGGATGTAGGTCCTTGACTTTCATGACTTGGAATACCTCTTTCCAGCCCCTTCTTGCCTGGAAGGTCTCTTTTGAGAAATCAGCTGACAGTCTGATGGGAACTCCTTTGTAGGTGACTGTCCCCTTATCCCTTGCTGCTTCTAGAATTCTCTCCTTCATTTTAATCTTGGCTAATG
>PVKU01009861.1:42096-57809 GCA_004027475.1 Anoura caudifer | reverse complement strand
AAAAAATAATATCTTAAAATTATTTTAATATACCTATTCATATATGTTTTAAATATGGTGTATTAAAATTTGGAAAAAAGCATTTCAATCATATGGTAGAAACTTAAAACATTATAAAAGGGTGTACAGTGAAGTATAAGACTTCCACCTCTGGTCCCTGGTTCTCCTTCAGGGAGATTGCCGATGTTTTCCTGTTTCCTTAACAGACATTGTTATGCATATACAACATGTATATATATGGGAGCATATGAATCATTGTTTTGCACCTCTTTCATTTAGTAATGTATCTCGAAGCTATGAGGACACAGAGATTAGGTTGTTTCTTAAGAACAAAGAGTACACGAGAAACATCCTTATTCATGTAGTTTTCACAGAAGTACAAGTATTCAAGGACAGTTTATAGTTACGTTTCTAATGTGTAGGAACTGCCCAGTAGGTTGTTTATGAGTGGACTTACCTGTAGAGCAATCTCAAGTCTTGTATTCTTTGCACAGAGACAGGTCATAAAATGTGCTAATTCTGTCTTTCTCACCGTTTAGTGGTAGTTGTAATCCCAGAATGTTTTGCATTATCTCTTTTTGTTAAGAGTAATTGCACAGTAAACATTATGGGAGCTGCAAGAGAACCTTGGCAAGTTGCCTGAAGCTGAAGTGTCTCCAGTTGATTTTGATTAGCTGAAATGCTTTGGGTACAGATGACCTTCAGCTGTTTCCTATTTATTGGTTTCACCTTCATGGAACCATGAGTACACAGACAGGCAGTGGAAAAGGAGGTACTGATTTTATCATGTGTATTGGTGTAGAAATGGGTTTTGTGCTGTTGCTTACAGCTCTTGGGGATCAGCATCCTAGTGTGGGGACCACAGATTGCTGTATCCCCGAGGCATTGTTTATTAGGTCATTCCTCAAGATGGGTTGTAAATATAAAAAAGTGGAGAAAAAAGAAACCCACAACTCACACAAATCAAAAAGGCTATAAAATTCCAAATTTTTATTATCTATAAAGCCAAGCCACATAAATGGAAAGCAGTACAGTGTTGAAAGAGGTTATCTCTCACCTCCAAAAGTGTTTTGTTTCTAAAAGTACCATAATTTCAAGGGCATCACAAGGAATTCTTCAAGTCTGATGGGAATAAAGTTATCCACTGTAGCAGAAATAAGTGGGTTGAATTTCAGATACTAGATTAGATTCGTCCAGAAGAGTAAGGGAAAACCAGAACTAGACTTCTGTGCAATTGAAAAACTGGCTTTTGTGGAGCAGACAAAGCCCCTTCTTTCAGACTCTAGCATGCGCTGCTTTGTGATTACAGAGTAGACGTTCTCAGACACTGTAGCTAGAGCCCAGGAAGACTCATTACAAAGGCATTTCAGGGACTCCTTTACTCAGAACGTCTGTCTGTCCTCTGTTAGATGTTACTGTCCTCGAGCAGACGTGCCAGGAATTCCAGCCACATAAAGCACCTGCTTTATTGACTCTGGCTGAGAGAAAGAGGAAGGTTTTTTATTTTTTTCATGATTGAAAAGGCCTGTGGTACGTTCTGCCTCTCTGATTTTTTAAAATCCAGAAATGGTGTGTGTGTGTACATCAAAAAGAAGGTAGGGTTATTTAGTGTAATATTTGCTCAAAATATGTGTTTAAAAGCCAATGTTGGAACATAGTAAGACCAGACCATTAGCTTTAAATATCACTTGGAAGTTTTCTAAGCTTTTACATTCTTTTGGTTCATCTTAATTTGAATTTTAAAATACTTATAATGTCTGAGATCCTCAAGATTATTGCTCTTGAATAGATTATTTACAGATATTCATATCTATAAAAAAGAGCCGGTGTGGCTCAGTTGATTGAGTGGCCTCCTGTGAACTGATAGGCCACTGGTTCGATTCCCAGTCAGCGTGCATGTCCAGGATGTGGGCCAGGTCCCCAGTTGGAGGTGCACGAGGGGCTGCCACACATTGATGTTTCTCTCCCTCTCTTTCTCCCTCCTTTCCCCTCTGTCTAAAAATAAGTAAAATCTTTTTAAAAAAGAGCTGGGAAATATAAGATTTGAGGTCTCATATGCAGAATCATTAGAATTCTAAATAATTGTTAGAGTAATCATAGAGCAGGAGAATTTCAGGAAAAAACAAATAAACAAGCAGAGTTATATAGTGCCCTATAGAATTGAGATAACACAGAAAGGTCAAAGGTAGAGCTTGCCAAAATTTGTAAGAGCTTATCTAAATTTTATTATTCAGTTGTTGGCTTAGTTTCATGTACGACTAACTACTATTTCTAAACTTTTATATATATATAAATCTAATTTTATCTTTTGAAGAGGGTATTTTTTTGTAATTTTGGAATTGTCTTTATTGTTAGCTCCATTGTTGGGGGGAGGCATCCTCACTAAATAGTTTTTAATGTGGGAATGACAGTGCTTTGTGTGGACACAACAAAAAATGAGATAGACTTTCTTTTTAAATTTGTATCGGTCTAGCCCTGATCTTTAGTGACTATGAAAAGTTCATGCTCTTATGTCCTTCTGCTAAGTCAGTTATGTTTTGTTTTTCATGGTGGGTGATCAAATCTCTGAGCTTGGTTTTGCCCACTGATTGCTTACATCATTTATCTGTCAAGTGTCTTAGTTTTCCCAAAACAGCATTTGATGCCCTTTCCTGTAGTGTACTCAAAATGATAAGAGACTCTGAAGTTTTAGTCAGTAATTTGTATTTATTTGCATTACTAGTTAAGATAAAACACAGTGGTTTCCAAGTTGTGTTCTTTGCTTAGCCAGGATCAGGGCAATGACTTTCAAAGCATTATTAGTGAACAGATGTAAGATGCTCCCTAGTAAATACATCCCAGCTTCTGTTCACTTCCTACTCAGTCTTTCTGATTTTCTGGGAAGCTTTTTGTTACTTATACTGTAACTCCTTTATGAATCAAACTGTGATTTGTTTAAATGGTGGCATGAGTTTTTAGTACATGAACCCACTTTAACCCTTGTGAAAGCTCATTTGAAGCCAGCCATTCCAGAAGGTTATTACTCAAATATTTTAAACTGTATGTTCCTGCTTTGTCCCTTTTGGCCTGAAAGGGGGACATACTGCTTGTAAATGTTAATTTTTTTTAGTTTCAATTTTAACTGGTCCATTTTGTTGACTTTGCCCCAATGTGTTTATTACTCATTAAAAAAAATAGGTCTAGAAATTGCATTCTGAAGAGCTAAACTGTGAGCACAGGCCTTACCTTCCACACTGTTTCTGACCTAAAACAAGAGTTTTGAGTCATGAAAGTCAGTCTTCTGGGTCTTTCAAGTTCTAGGGAAGCGTTAAAATAATGCATCTGTGCTGTTCTCAATAGGGACAGGTTGCATTTCCTTACTGAATGCAGACATAATCTGAGTGTTGAAGGAGCCTGTTTTGTCTTCCATGCTGAGCAGAGACCCAGACTACTGTTCCTTTTTTTTTTTTTTTTTAAGATTTTATTTATTTTATCTTTAGAGGGGAAGGGAAAGAGAGAGGGAGAGAAATATCAATGTGTGGTTGCCTCTCGTGCATCCCCTGCTGGGAACTGCAACCCAGTTATGTGCTCTGACTGGGAATCAAACCGTGATCCTTTGGTTCGATTCAATCCACTGAGCTACACCAGCCAGGGCTGTTCCTTTTCTTTTGATTTCAGTTCTACTTGAGAGAACATTCTGGTTTAGTGTTTGGAGCAAAGTGCTACTTATTAAATTTTATTATAATCAGGGACCTGTGTGGGAGGGTATATTTCAGTTTATGATCTGTTGAGGTCTCTGATACCCACTAGGGAATCATGTTCTGCACATACCCTTGCTGAAGTTTATTCTGATCCTTTTTAAATGTGAAATTTTTTTGAAGAGTTTAACTTACTATTTGGGAAGCAAGTGCCTTGTTTTTGACTGTTTGGTTTTGTGTGTGTTTTTTCTTTTGACCTAGATTACCAGAGGCTGATGACTGTGGCGGAGACAATTACAGCTCTCATGTTTCCTTTCCAATGGCAGCATGTCTATGTCCCTATTCTCCCGGCTTCTCTCCTACATTTCTTAGATGCTCCCGTTCCATACCTGATGGGCTTGCATTCCAATGGCCTGGATGACCGGTCAAAGCTGGAGCTGCCTCAAGAGGTAAGAGAAATGTGGAGCTTGAGTGCTGATGCTCCTGGCCTCAATCTGGAATTGGGCAGAGAAGGGCTTTGGAATATGTCCAGTGTGGTGTTACCACATTTGTTTTCTTTCATTTTGGGAAATATTAATAACTTTCCAGGAGAAAAATAAAAAGAATGAACATTTACCTCAGTTTATATCATTTCAGAAACACTTGTTATCTTTATTACCTGACATACGAGAGGGGACCCAACAAAAAAAAACAGAATTATCTTCTGGAGGGCAGGCCCCTTGTAGTACAGGCTTCCCCTCAGGGTGAGTGTTCTAGGAACCCATCTGTATCAGTGTAGCAGCTGGTGTTGTTGTGAGAAGCTGTGTTTGGCTTCAGTGAACTTCTTTGGAAGACTTTCAGCACGTTTACCCATTTCATGATGGGTGATCTACGAGTGCATCTGCCCACACCATGCTGAGTGTTCAGCAGTTTTTGACCAAAAACATCGTGATCCCTGTGCCCTACCCTCTCTTATTCACCTGATCTCACCTTGAGCAACATTTTTGTCTTCCCGATGAAAAAAATTGCCATGTGGAAGAGGTGAAACAAAAAACAGCAGAAGCACTAAAAGGCATCAGAATCAGTGAGTTCGAAAACTGCTTCAAGCAGTGGAAAAATGTCTCAATAGGTGTATTGCATCAAATGGAGAGTATTTTGAAGGTGACTGAAGTTTAAACATGTAAGAATAAATACACAATTTTTTGTAAGTGAATTCCATTTTTTTTGAGCCCCTCCTCATATAAAGTCCCTAATGTGATCTCTGTGTTTATACAATTATGAATTGCCTTTTTCAACCACAGTATTTTACACACTTTTTTAAAAACAGTATTTTATTTATTTTTAGAGAGGGGTAAGGGAGGGAGAGGCACATCAATATGTAATCAATTGCCTCTGGCATGCCCCCAACTGGGGACCTGGCCTGCAACCCGATATAATACCCTGACCAGGAATCTAACCGGTGACCTTTTGGTTTGCAGGACACTGTCCAACTCACTGAGCCACACTAATCAGGCCTATCATAAACATTTTAAACATACACAAAAGAGTAGCATAAGGAATCCATATGTTTTCAGTGCCCAGCTGCAAGTTACATGTGTTAGGTTATATATTTCAATACCTACCCCCCTTTATTTTAAGGAAAGCCACAAAGTATAATTTTATAATAACTCTAGTGGTCAGATGTATATTAATGAATCAGTGGTTTTCTTTGATAGCCCACAGTTGATCTGTAAAACTTGATTTGATCATTGTGATTCTTGTGCTACCGAGTCAGCTTTGAAAACATTTTTTGTTCAATATAAGAAGGCCTTGAGAGAATTCTTTCCTTGCTCTGAGGGTGGCCTGCTCCTCTTTCCTATTGTTTTAAATACCAAAATGTAAAAGTATATATTTATATGTTTGCTTCTTACTTATTCTAAATAGATTTAAAGCGTGATTAGAAGTAAAATTGTTTTGTTATTTGCCTAGAATTACTAATAGAACTGGTCTACCTTTTTGGTCATTTTGTAGCTGGTATGAAACCAGCTGGGAAGGGCTTTTCCTATTCTGACTTTCTTAGTCATTAGCAAGGCCTGGGAAGAAGACTTTGAAATATACAGAGACTGGTGTCAACATGATTCTTTTTCCTCCCTCCATCAGAATTTTTTTTGGAGGGGGGAAGATTTTTTTTGTGTGTAACTGAAGAATATGAGTAAGGGGACCTCCAAATATGGGAGCATTCTCGTGGAATTGGATCTGAGTAGCATTCAGGTCGTTAGGCATGTCTGGGTAGCATGCCTGATGAAACTGCTGATAATTATGTCACATCATAAATATTTAAATTATAGTCAAATACATCTCTTTACTGTTTTTTTTTCTTTCCTTTGGTTTTATTTATTTATTTTTTAAAGATTTTATTTATTAATTTTTAGTCCCTGTGGGAAACTTTAGACTGGGGAGAAAAGAACTGACTTTCTCAAGGGGTGAAGCACCATGAAAGATACACATAATGAGTGGAGAGTGATAGTATCTTTGAAAGACAGCTTTGGGATATCTCATAAATGATACACTTATAGTAAAAAAAAATTCTAAGTGTACAAAAGCATAAAGAATAAAGTAAAAATTACTTCAAATGTCACCACCTGGAGATAACTACTTTGGACATTTTGGTGGACATCCTGTGTGTGTCTTTATGCTGCTAGAAGGAAGTTTTGAGTCAGTACTGGGGAAATTCACCTTGGCCTGTGCAGAAGGGCATTATCACAGTACTGGGGTGGGGCCAGCTTGATTTGTAAAAGGGACTTTATCTAGAAGGGTGGAGAGTGTACATTCACTGACCCTCTGCTGTATCAGAATTCATCAGTTGCCACTCCATCTTGGGCATCAGAAGTCTGAAAAGCCCTTTGTTTCTTTCTACAACAACACATGAGCTCAGCTGACCCTGAGCAAGTTTAAGTGCTGGGCTGCTTTTGTGAGGTATCCTTTGTCCTGTGCTTCTCTTTCTGGCTTTTCGTTGTCTGAGCTCAGGAAAGAGTCAGTTGTCCACAGCCATGTCAAGGGAAACAAGTAGAGGATATAAAAGTAGAGAAGGAGGTGTTTCTTCTTTCAATCTTGGGTCCTTCTTTCCTACCTTTTTCCCTCCTTTCTCAGGATACTCCTTCATTATCTTTTCCTGGTAAGTGTTGGGGAGCATTTTGGGCTCCCCTTCAGTGAATAACATGAGGTAGACTATGGGGTGAGGATGGCTGTGATTTGGTGTTAGGAACTTAGGGCTAGAAAATGGCTTTAAGATTTCCTGCAGGAAGAGATTTGAGAGACTTTTTGGGAATTTTGGGGACACATCTGGTCCTTACCTCAGAACAGCTGTCTTCCCATGGCCTTTCCTAACAAGGTAGGAGGTATAACTGAGGAAAATTGATCATTTCCCCTTCCAGGTGACTTCTCGTCTAGTAAGCTGTTTTTCAGGAGTTAACCTCATCTCAGCTGTGGAATGGGGTACATGCAGAGTTCGAGGTGGGCTTCTGTTTGGCTGAGCCCTCTGTGTGCTGGCAGGAAAGAGCATGAGGCTATTCTGTGACCTAATAATTAAATGGTCTCATTTTTTACTTTGCCTTCATATCCTTAACTCCTTTAGCCTAACTCTGCAGAGAATGGCTAGTAGTGTCTACTCGGAGCCTCCTGTGTTACTCTAGCCCATCTCTGAAGTATCCCTGAGCTATTTTCTCTCTCTAGTCACTTCTGATCAGGAATGTATCTTCAATATGTGGATATAGCATTTGGAGTTCATAAAATTCTTTACAGACGTTCTATATTTGGTTCACAGCCTTGGGAGAAAAGCCAACCAAGCACTGTTGGGTGGATGCAGTTATTTTTAGCTACCTTAGTGTTTCCTATTGCACAAACTGCTTTTTTTTCTCCAAATCAATGGCACAAATGCATTGTGTGCCTCTGGTGGGCCACAGTGCTTTGTTCTGTTAGCTGAATGGACAGGGCCTAGGAGGCAGGCAGGTGATCTTCATGACTAGATGATTTAGTTCTGTCTTTATTGTCTTTTTCAGTGACTTGGTCTGAAAGCATTTATAATTTTAAAGTCTTAAAGGAATAAACAAAAATAGCCTTTAAAATATTTATTGGCCCTTTAACTTAGGCAGGGCTTAAAGTTATTATCTTACAAGGAACTCTAGAAAGCTAAATTTTAAATGATTCATTTTCTAATCTTTAAATCAAGAATATAGGAAAGTTCTCTTTTTTAGTTATAGATTGGTAGAGTAATTTATACACTGAGCAAATGTTTATTGAATGAATGTGTGTTCAGAGATGTTATGACATGCAGTTTTAATAAATTGAGAATTTGTGGAATAGTTCTGTTAAGCTAGACTTATGTTACCATCCTGCCTTTTCTTTTAGAATGAAAGACTTAATTGGTACAAGGAAAAACAAAAGGGTCAATGGACCAAGATTTTGTTACACAATAGAGACATCTAGCCAAAGGAGGGACTGCTTAGTAATGGAGCTGGAAAAATTGCTTGTTCATAGGGGAAAATAGCTAAAAAAGGATTTCTACTCCATAACAAAATAAACAAGATGGATTAAGAAGTCAAATGTCAAAAGCAAAAATATAATTTTTCTGGAAGAAAATATTAATAAATACATTTCTGACTTCTGGGTAGGGACTTTGTAAACAAGATACAGATTAATAAATTTGATTTTTTAAATTAAGAAGAGGATATCTTTAAATGAAATGATAAAAACCATGAGAAGATATGTGTAACACATGTAACATACAAAGAGTTAGAAAAATGATAAGTAACCCAATAGAAAAATTGGTTAAAAACATGAAAGGTATTGTGTAAAATATATGCATTAAAATTTTTACTAGCAGTCACAGAGGTGTAAATTAAATGCACCTATTTCAGTGGCAAAATTAAGAAATCTGATGATACATTAGCATTTTTATTTATTACAGAATTTTCCTGTGTAGTAATTTTGTGTGTATGTATGTATCCATTTATTAAAGTTTTTTATTCCACAGTGATGCTAACAACATTTGATTAACATTTGTTATGTACTATGGGCCTAGCACTGTTCTGAGTCTTCAACATTTATTGTTTCATAAACCTCAAAACAAACCTGTGACATAGGTAATATTATTCCTGTTTTATGAATGAAACAAATTCTTAAACACTTTACAATGCACTGCAATGAAGGAAATGACAGATATCTCGGTCAGAACAGGTTCATGGTCATAAGATAAATATAAAAAATTAAAGGCATTTCTAATTTATAGCTGCAAGAAAATTCCAACAGGGACAGAAACTATAAAATATTTAGGTTAATTGAACAAGAAATGTGTAAGACCACTAAGGGGAAGAGTAGATGGTTAAGAGCTTGAGGGTATGACTGAAGTCAGGTAAGCTGAGCTCAAATCCCAGCTCTAGTATACTTACTAGCTGTGTGACATTGGACAGGTTATTTAGCCTCTCTGTGTCAGTTTTTGTCTTTAAATTAAGTATAGATAGATTTTGCCAAGCTGTTCTTTGTTAATCCACATTACCCACCTCATCAGTAGTGTAGTGTATGAGAGTGTTGTCTCTTTATCCAGAACAATTTTAAAGCCAGAAGGAAGCACAGAAATCATCAAGACCAGCAATCAAATCTTACAAATCAAGACTGAGGCTCAGAAAGGGATAATAGTATGCTCAGGGCCATAGGAAGATAGTGACAGAGTCGGATCTGGGACCTGGACTTTCTGACGTACTCCTTGTGTTCTTTTTACTGCTGTAAGAATTCATGAATTTGACAGACATTTTATGAGCATTTATAATATATGAGACTTTTTAGCTAGATGCTAAGCATAATAATTCTTACCACTCTGATTTTATCTCTTTATTACCATTTTACAGCTGAAGAAACAGAATCAGATAGTTAAGTGCCTTTCTCAAGCTCATACAACAAGAAAGTGGCAGGCAAGGATTGGAACTCAGGTCCATTTTCTTTCTGAGTCCCACCTTCTTTATACCATACTTGATATGTGTCCATTTCAGATGTTTTCTCTTTCCTCTCTTGTTCATTATCCTTTCTGAAGCTTACTTCTTAATGTTCTGTTCATATTCCTCATCCTGTTTTGACTGCCAGGCCAACCTCTGCTTTGTGGACATTGACAACCATTTCATTGAGCTGCCAGAGGACCTGCCTCAGTTTCCCAACAAATTGGAGTTTGTCCAGGAAGTGTCTGAGATTCTCATGGCATTTGGCATTCCTCCTGAAGGAAACCTTCATTGCAGTGAGAGTGCCTCCAAGCTAAAGAGGCTCCGGGCATCTGAGCTTGTCTCTGACAAGAGGAATGGGAACATTGCAGGCTCCCCTTTGCATTCCTATGAGCTCCTCAAGGAGAATGAAACAATCGCTCGACTGCAAGCCTTGGTCAAGAGGACTGGGGTGAGCCTGGAAAAGGTAAGATGCTGTGTATAAATCTGTGACAGGTTTGTCTGTGCTAGGGTGCTGTCCTGATGAAAATTGCAGGATGAGAAAGCATTCAGTTCAGGAAAAGGCACATTTGTTTGCAGTGAAAGAATGCTCTTGTACAGGAGACAGTGGATTCAGCTCTGGCAAACACTATCCTAGTAAATGCTACTTGAATCTAAATCTGGGATTAAATCTGGCTAGCATTTCACTTGGGCATCAAGGAGAACCTGCTTTCGTTCTATGTGAACACTACTGTAGAGTGACTTGGTTGGGTAATCTTTGTGTTCAGACCTCTTTCAGATCCATTGTCCTGTGACTTTCACAGCAACCTAAAGCATACAGAGAAGGTGTTGTTAAATCAATCTCAATCTCAATCAATCTATCTATCTCTCTATCTCTCTCTCTTTTGGGGGGAAGCAAAGCAAGCGGGAAATTTGTTAAGGAAAGTACACTTGCCAAGAAATGGGAGTGTGCCTTCTCTGGCCAAGGAATGGCTCTATTCTATTGAAGGGTTATAGGAAATTTTTAAAAAGATTTTATTTATTTATTTTTTAGAGAGAGGGAGGGAGGGAGGGAGAAAGAGAGGGAGAGAAACATCGATGTGCGAGAGATACATGAGTTGGTTGCCTCTTGCATGCTCCCAACTGGGGACCTGGCCTGCAGCCCAGGCATGTACCCTGACTGGGAATCCAACTGGTGACCTTTTGGTTCACAGGCTGGCACTCAATCCACTGAGCCACACTAACCAGGGCTTTAAAAAAAAAAAAAATATATATATATATATATATATATGTATATGTATATGTATATATATGTGTGTATATAGATATTTTTTATTGATTATACTTTTACAGTTGTCCCATTTTTTTTCTCCCCCTTATTCCCTTCGCCTGTACCCTCACTTTAACCAGCATTCCCTCACGTTAGTTCATGTTTATGGGTCATACATATAAGTTCTTTGGCTTCTCCATTTTCCATACTGTTCTTAACCTTTCCCTGTCTATTTTGTACCTACAATTTATGGTTCTTATTCCCTGTACCTTTTCCCCTTTTCTCCCCCCACTCCTTCCCCACTCATAACCCTCCATGTGATTTCCATTTCTGTGATTTGGTTCCCGTTCTACTTGTTTGCTTTGTTTTTTTTTTATGTTCAGTTGTTGATAGTTGTGAGTTTGTTGTCATTTTACTGTTCATATTTTTTATCTTCTTTTTCTTAGATAAGTCCCTTTAGCATTTCATATAATAAAGGCTTGGTGATGATGAACTCCTTCAACTTGACCTTGTCTGGGAAGCACTTGATCTGCCTGCCCTTCTATTCTAAATGACAGCTTTGCTGGATAGAGTTATCTTGGATGTAGGTCCTTGCCTTTCATGACTTGGAATACTTCTTTCTTACCCCTTCTTGCCAGTAAGATTTCTTTTGAGAAATCAGCTGATAGTCTTATGGGAAATCCTTTGTAGGTAATTGTCTTCTTTTCTCTTGCTGCTTTTAAGATTCTCTCCTTATCTTTAATCTTGGCTAATGTAACTGTGGTGTGCCTTGGTGTATTCCTCTTTGAGTCCAACTTCTTTGGGACTCTCTGAGCTTCCTGGACTTCTAGAAGTCTGTTTCCTTTGCCAGCTTGGGAAAGTTCTCCTTCATTATTTGTTCAAATAAGTTTTACATTTTTTTCTCTTCCTCTTCTCCTTCTAGCACCCCTGCGATTCAGGTGTTGCAATGTTTAAAGCAGTCCCGGAGGTTCCTAAACCTCTCCTCATTTATTGAATTCTTGTTTCTTCATTCTGTTCTGGTTGAATGTTTATTTCTTCCTTCTGTTCCAAATCATTGATTTGAGTTCCGGTTTCCTTCCTGTCACTGTTGGTTCCCTGTACATTTTCCTTTATTTCACTTTGCGTAGCCTTCACTTCTTCCTCTATTTTACGACCATACTCAACCATTTCTGTGAGCATCCTGATTACCAGTATTTTTAACTCTACATCTGATAGGTTGGCTCTCTCTTTGTCACTTAGTTTTGATTTTGGATCTTTGATATATTCTTTCATTTGGGCCATATTTTTTTTGTCTCCAAGTGGCTCTTATGTAGTAAGTGTTGGAGCCTTAGGTATTTGCTAGGGTGGGGCAACCCACCTCGCTGTGTTGTGGCTCTGTATGTGGGAGAGGGGACGATGCTGGTTGCACAGTTCTTGGCTGGCTTGTAGTCACTTCCCCTGCTACCCACAAGCAAATTGGGCCCTTCTGGTGCTGATTCCCAGGTGGGTGGGTTTGTGTATGTTCTAGGACCCTGTGGGTCTCTCCAGTGAACTCTCCTGTGAGGCTGGGAGTCTCTCCCAGCACCTCAACCCCCACAAGTGTTTTTAATGGTGCTTTTAGACTTTGTTTCCCTGTGCTGGGACCCTAGGCTGCATGGTCTCTCTCGCTCCCCAGTTGTTCCCCTCAGTTTATCCACATGCAAATGTGGGACTACCAGGTCTGACAGCTGCTGCCTTACCCCACATCCTCTCCTCCCTGGCTGCCTGTCTCTGCTCCCCCTACTGGTCTGGATGAATATTTCTTTAACTCCTTGGTTGTCGGACTTTCATACAGTCCAATTTTCTGGCAGTTCTGGATGATTTTTGTTTTTAAATGTATCAGTATCCAATCTCTTTATTAGCTCAAGGAACTGAGGTGTAGAGAGCCTGAGTGTTTTACCTAACATCCAATGACCTAGTAAGTGGCTGAGCTGAGGCTAGAACCTGGTCCCTTAAATTCTAGTCCTCTGTTCTTCCAGGGATGTATTTAGCTTTTTATTTTTTGACTTTAATGAGACTATCAGCTTTCTGCAGCTTTTCATGCTCCCCCAATTTCACTGTTAAATTACTTTTGTTAATTACATATGGGCTAATGTAATTACAAAATGGGCTGATGTAATAATTTTGTTGGGCTATTTTTTTAGTGAATTGTGAAACATTTCATTTTCCTGCTTTATTTAGATAGTAGGGCAGATTTTTTTAAGAAATCATCACAAGGACTTTCGGACAAGATAGAGGCATAGGTAGACATACTTTACCTCCTTGCGTAATCACAGAGAGAATTACAACTAAACCTCAAAACAAGTAACACTAGAACTGTTACAAAATTGAAGTGCTTGGAAATCCGATAACCAAGGATTTAAATGAGCCATACTCATCCAGACGGGTAGGAGGGGTGGAGATGTGTAGGGGGGTGGAGAGTCGAGAAGATGTGGTGTGGTGTGGAGTGGCAGTATTGGTGTAACAGGTGGTCCCACTTTCAACAGTGGTGGATAAAAATTGGGAGGGATACCTTGGGAGCAAGCAATCCCAGCCCCAGGCCAGATCACACAGCCCAGGGTTCCAACTCTGAGAAGATAAATCCCTTTAACTTCTTGGCTGTAAAAATAAGTCAGTGTTGGGGCAGTGGAAGACACTGCCAGGTTTTCAGGAGACTCCACTTAAAGGGCCCACATGGTCTTAGAACATGTGCAAACCCACCCATTCTGGGATTCACCACCAGGGCAACACCTGGCAGGGCGCCAGCTGCATGTGGGAAGAGGGTGAAGTGACTGGAAACAGGGCGAGTGCCAGGCAAACATCTAGAAGCCAGGCAGTGGCAGTATCCCCTCTCTGAGCCCTTCCCCCTGACACATAGCCACAAAGCAGTGAAGTGAGCTGCCCCACCCTGGTGATTACCTAAGGCTTCGCCCCACACAGTTTACAGATGCCTTTTCTACAATAGGCCATACTACTAAGGAAGTCAAAGCAGCTCTACTTAATACACAGAAACAAACACAGGAAGGCTGCCAAATTGAGGAGACAAAGAAACATGGCCCAAAATAAAAGAACAGAACAAAATTCAAGAAAAAGAACTCAACAGAATGGAGACAACCAACCTATCAGATGCAGAGTTCAAAATGCTGGTGATCAGGATGTTCAAAGAACTCAGTATAGCAGAAACATAAGGGAAGAAATGAAAGTTACACTAAGTGGAATAAAGAAAATTCTACTTGGAACCAACAGTGGAAAGGATGAAGCTGAGATAATGATTTGGAACACAAGGAAGGAAAAAGCATTCAATCAGAGTAGCAGGAAGAAAAAAGAACTAAAAAAATGAGGATAGCCTTAGGAACCTCTGAGACAACTTTTAACATACCAGCATCAGAATCATAGGGGTGCCAGAAGGAGAAGAGGAAGAACAAGAAATTGAAAACTTATTTGAAAAATAAAGAAAGAAAACTTCCCTAATTTGGCAAAAAAAGTAGATATACAAGTCTGGGAAGCACAGAGAGTCCCAAACAAGTTGGACCCAAACAGGACCACACCAAGACACATCATAGTTAAAATGTCAAAAGTTAAAGAGAGAATCTTAAAAGCAGCAAGAGAAAAGCAGAGAGTTACCTACAAAGGAATTCCCATAAGACTATCAGCTGATTTCTCAAAAGAAACCTTAGTGGCAAGAACGGGCTGGAAAGAAGTATTTGAAGTGAAAGGCAAGGACCTACATCCAAGATTACTCTATCCAGCAAAACTATCATTTAGAATAGAAGGGCAGATCAAGTGCTTCCCAGACAAGGTAAAGAAAAGCTAAAGGAGTTCATCGTCACCAAGCCGTTATTACATGAAATGTTAAAGGGACTTATTTAAGAACAAGAGCAAAACTATGAACATTAAAATGGCAGAAAGTTCATAACTGTCCACAACAGAATCTGAAAAAAACTAAGCCCAACAACCAGAACAGAAACAATCAGATATGGAGATCGTTTGGAGGATTATCAGTGGGCAGGGGGAGGGAAGATAATGAGGGGGAAAGGTGCAGGGAATAAAAAGCATAACTGGTTAGGTACAAAATAGACAAGGGGAATGTTAAGAATAGTATGGGAAATGGAGAGGCCAAAGAACTCATATGCATGACCCATGGACTTGAACTAAGTGGGGGTGATTGCTGGAGGGAATGAGGGTCCTGGGTAGAAGGGGGCAAAGGGGAAAAACTGGGACAACTGTAATAGCATAATCAGTAAAATATATTTAGAAAACATCATGGCCAGTTAGTAATAACTATGTGTGATGCCAGTTGGTTACTAGAAATAGCAGGGTAACACTTTATAAAGTACATGATTGTCTAACTACTGTGCTATACACCTGAAACTAATATAAAAAATATGACTGTAAACTGTAATTGAAAAATTGTAAACATAAAAAAATGCAAAAAATATCATGGCCAGTTACAGAGGAGCAGAAAAATATTTAGAGAGATTAAAAAGGTTAAAAAAGACACAGCAAGGAAAAATTCTTAGGTAGACATAAGTAAAGTGATATGGGGAGAAAATAAAAAAGATGTAGGTCAAGCTAGAGTGTAGCCATGCTGCTTTGCATTATCATTTTCTTACTGACTTCCAGATTCCCTCCTTCCCCAGACCCTTGAGATAAGTTGCACCTTTTTCTCTGTTGCTGAATCTCTCTCTGCCCGTAATGATCACTTTCATTGAGTTACTGGGTACCTGCAAGTGGAACATCTCATTCATCTCTTCTCCATGTCAGAATCCCTGTCTTTTCTTTTTCCCTTCCCTTTCTCTCCCTGTCTCCCCCTCTCCCCCTCTCCCCTCCCCCTCCCCTTCCCCC
>PVKU01009861.1:0-41996 GCA_004027475.1 Anoura caudifer | reverse complement strand
CTGAAAGTTCAGTGTGATGAAGAAGAACTTAGGATTTACCAGCTAAACATTCAGATCCGGGAAGTTTTTGCAAATCGTTTCACTCAGATGTTTGCTGATTATGAAGTGTTCGTCATTCAGCCCAGCCAGGATAAAGAGTCCTGGTTTACCAACAGGGAGCAGATGCAAAACTTTGATAAAGTGAGTTTAATCTGCTGGGGCGATGGTAATGCACAAAGATTTAACTGATGATGAGTTTTTCTTTCATAATACAGAGGATCCTTGAACAATGTGGGGGTTAGGGGTGCCAGACCCCTGCACAATCAGAAATTTGTGTATAACTTTTGACTCCCCCAAAACTTTAGCCGTCCCTTGGTATCTGTGGGACTTGTTTCCAGGATCCTCACAGATACCGAAATCCACAGATGCTCAAGATCCATAAGTAAAATGGTGTAGAACAATGCATACTGCTGCATCCATGGATTCCCAACTGCAGATCGAAAATACTGTTTTCACCCTGGGGTTGGTTGAATCCATAGATGCAAAATCTTGGGGTATGGATAGAGGACCAGATATATATTTATTGAAAAATATATATGTGTAAGTGGACTTGTGCAGTTCAAACCTATGTTGTTCAAGGGTGAGTTGTACTATATGCTGGAAACAAGTTTATGGTCCCTCTGATGTTGATAAAATACAAGGACTGGTTACTTTGGAACAGCGGTCTGGTTCTTACTATCAGGTGATTTTACCTTGTGTTAAAAAATAATGATGAAGAGATTTTGCTGCTTGCTTTTTATAAACACCTAGGGAACTTCAGAGAAGAACTATCCTATTGGATCCTTTGGATGTGTTGCCTTTGCTGGTCAAGGCTTACATACCCTTTTCCCTTTTCCAGTGATGACTGTCTGTTTCCTTGTCCCCACCAGGCATCTTTTTTATCAGATCAGCCTGAGCCCTACCTGCCTTTTCTCTCAAGATTCCTTGAGACCCAGATGTTTGCTTCTTTCATTGACAATAAAATTATGTGTCACGATGATGATGATAAAGACCCTGTGCTCCGGGTTTTTGATTCCCGAGTAGATAAGATCAGGCTGTTGAATGTTCGGACACCTACCCTCCGCACATCCATGTACCAGAAGTGCACCACTGTAGATGAAGCAGGTGAGGCCTCCTTGTTGCTGTACTTTTCAGCTTCTTGGATTATGTCCTTAATGTGTCCCTGTTCCTAAACATGCCAGCTTCTTTCCCTGTTTCTGCTTTTGTGCAAGTTGTTCCCATAGCCTGAAATGCTCTTTCCTGTCTTTTCTGCCTGGTTAACTTTTTTTATCCTTAAACACTGTATCAGTTAGGAATTGGTCCTGCTGTGGGTAATAGAGAAATCTAATCAGCAGTGGGTTAGACAGATGGGGGGATTATTTTTCTCAGATTAGCAAGAGTGCAAAATTGGTGGTTGCTGGTGTTGGTTCATCTGCTCAACAGTGTAATCAGGAACCAAGGTTCTGACTTTATACTCATCTGTCTTTAGTACATTGACTTTTATATTCGTACTGTTGCCTCATGTTTACAAGAGGCTTTTTATGTTCACATTCAGGGCAAGAAGAGGGGAGTTTGCTACCAGCTGTATTTTCCCTTGTATCAGAAAGCAAAAGCTATCCCAGAAATTCCCAACAACTTTCATTGTCTCATAGGCCAGAGCCATGTTGTATGACCATACCTAAGTGCAAGGGAGGCTGTGAATGTGAGTTGTGAATTGGATGTAATGTTACCCTGAACAATGTGGGGATACTATTAGCAAGAAAGAAGGGGCAAATGAGTTACAAGTAAGCACTTGATAGTGTTTGAGGTGAAAAGCTGGTATGTTTCCTCTGTGAAGCCTTCTCTAATGCCCTGAGGCTGAGTTGGTGCATTCCTCCTTTGCTCCTGTGTTGCTTTGTTCTTACCTTTCCTCTGTAATATCTGTTCTTTTGAGCTATCATTACCTGGGAACAATTTAAGGGCAGAGACTATATTTATTTTCTTACCTCCCAACTTTTAGCATTGTGCTTAGCACATATAGATGCTAAAAGTGGTTTGCTACATGCATGATTGAAAAGCCTTTTTGTTCACAGAAGCCCTATGTAGATCAGTGTAGCTGGAGAATGGTCTTAGTTTGAGGTGTCAGGTTAGGTAGTATGTTCACTTCCTTGTAGGATGTTCAGTGTCCTTGCAGCTGTTTTGTATGTATTGATCATTCATTTATCAACCATTATAAATACCTACTACATGCTTAACATATGCTAAGTACTCAACGGATGTTTACTGAATAAACAAATGTTTACTGAATAAACAAATGTGCCAAGCAAGCATTTTTCTAGGTTTTGAAGAAGATACATCTGGTGACAATTTGGACAAAGTCCTGCCTTCTTTGACTGCATTCTCTAGCCTTCTGTCTTTATCTCTCAGCTCTTGATCTAGGACTTTCATTCAGATGACAATCCTCTTGGTTAAGGCTTGATTTGGGGACATGTTGCCCAGGCAAGTGGACTGCTCTGACACAGTCATCCACGCCTCGTGGGACATATCAGGCTTCAGATTCCTGAACCCTGCCTAAGGGTTTGGTACCGGGGAGCTCGATGGAGATTTTTACAGGACTCCAAGATTTTTTTTAATAAGATTTTTAGAGAAACATCTCCCAAGCCATCAGTTTAAATCAGGACTTCCCAATCTTTTATGTGGTGCTATACTTGAAAACGACAGTATTTGTATATGGCTTACTGGAATAAAGTGAGGAGTCTGCTTATAGCTGGAGGCTGTAAAGCGAGAGGCTCTAGGCACTTGAGGCACTGCTCATTTGAGGCAGTCAGTTCTTAACCCATCTGTGTGAATTTGTTGGACACCTAATACCAAGGTGCACTGGTTTGAATTACTCTGGTCTTTTTGTGGTCAGGACATGTGTTGTCACAGGCCAGTTAGAACATGGGGTTTGGGGTATGGAAGGGAGGGTTAACCCTCATTTGTATGACTCATTTCAGAAAAAATGGGTATCACAGAGACCCTTCAGGCAACCCTTATGCTCTGCTCCAGGAATAATGAGAATGCCTTTGCCATTGTTACATATACCTTACGTGTGTCCCGGAGAGAGGCGCTACAAGTACGCTAGAGCAGGGATTTGCCTCAGGTCCATGCCTGGAGGAGTAGTTCAGTTAACTCACCCCACCCCACGTGGACACTTCAGCTTCTTGAACCAGTCTGATGGAAAATGGTAAAAGCATAGCTAAAGGAATCTTTTTTGGAGATCCTTTAAAATGTTACACTGGAAAGGGATCTGGATGAGTTCTTACTCATTAATTTTATAGGTAAAGATGTTTCGTTGGCTCACCACGTATCCACTGGACCTAGAGTATTGCTTGGTACATTTTATTTTTTCTTTTTAGTGCTTGGCACATTTTAGACAACTGAATAGGTTCGTTGAATAAGAGTAAATAAAGGTGGGGGAAGTGAGGAAGTTTCAAAGGGAGAAGGCAACTTTAACCTAGGATAATAGCAAGGCCGAAAGGTTGAGATGTTTTTACATGATTAGAAAATACCAGGAGTTTTACCAGCTTTTTTTATTCTTACTCTTAAAATTTTTTTGAGGTATGATTGACATGCAATAAACCAATCATATTTAAAGTTTTGGTATATGTATTCACTTTCATCAAGAACTAGCAAACATAGCCATCACCTTCGAAAGTTCGCCATTTGTAATACCTTCATCCCATCTCCTTCCCACTCTCTCTCCAAATCTCACTAGCAACCACTGCTGTGATTTCTGTTACTGGACAGTTTTCATATTCTATAATTTTATAAACATGGAATCATACAGTAAGTACTCTTTTTTTTTTTTTTAACTTTGGCTTCTTTTACTGAGCATAATTATTTTGAGTTTCATGTAAGTAGTATTCCATTATATGGATATTACTGCCATTTGTCTGTTTACCTTTTGGTGGGTATCTGAGCGATGAATATTTGTGTACAGACGTTTTCTTTTCTTTGGATAAATAGCTAGGAGTGGAATAACTGGATCATATGATGTTTGTATGTTTACTTTTTAAAGAAACTGCCAAGTTGTTTTTCAAAGGGGTTGTCCATTTTACATTCCCACTAGCAGTGTAGGAGAGTTACAGTTCTCCCACACTGTTCCAGCATTTAGTTTGGTCAGTTTTTTCAATTTTAGCCATTTTCATTTAGGTTTGTATGGTAGCTCATTGTGGTTTGTTTGTATGTTTCTGATGATTAATGATGTTGAACATTTTTCATTTGTTTATTTGCTATCCATCTTCTATGATGAGTTGCCTGTTTAAAGTTTTTGCCCATTTTTTAAATTGGGTTGTTTATTTTCTTATTAGTGAGTTTTGAAATTTCTTTATATATTCTGGATGCAAGTCCTCTATCAGATATACCCACTCTGTGGCTTGTCTTTTTGTTCTCTTAACAGTGTCTTTTGAAGAACAGAGTTTTAAATGTTGATGATGGGGGCTAATTTGTCAGTTTTTAAACAATTTATTATGCTTCTGGTGTTGTAGCTAAGAAATTTTTGCCTAAGTAAGATCACATAGATTTTTTTTTTCAAGTTTTATTTATTTATTCTTAGAATGAAAGGGAGGGAGAAAGAGAGGGAGAGAAACATCAGTGTGTGGTTGCCTCTCACACACACCCTACTAGGGCTGGCCTGCAACCCAGGCATGTGCCCTGACTGGGAATTGAACTGGTGATCTTTCCTTTCACAGGTCGGCACTCAATCCACTGAGCCACACCAGCCAGAGCAGGATATTTTTCTCTGTATTTCCTTCTGGAAGTTTTATAGTTTTACCAATGAATTGCCTTTTTTTAAAATTTGAAAATAACTATTAGACATTGGTAAAAAGTTTGAACTGAAATTAACACAGGCAGACTTAGTTTCTTTCTGTTTTACAAGATTTGACAATAAAAATGAATTACAAAAGAAGGCAGCCTTTTCTACATTTCCACTATTTAAAAATTGAAGACTCAATTTATTTACACTAAGCATCATACTTTAAGAAAACTGATTGTGTTGGAAGAAGTAATTTTCTTGACCATTTAACATTTATGAAACAGTCAGGATATTCAACTCCCAGATCCCTTGCTTACAGAATGCACCGTCATGTCTCTGTCCGCCCATAGCCTTTCTGACTTAAGTAGCAGGCACCAAAGTAGAGCCTAATATGCCCTGTTTTCCTGGATGGGCAGGTACATTTCAGATAGGAAATTTGCTTATATGAGTATGTGATTTGATTGAAATTGCATAAAATCTAATTAGTGGAAAGTTTCCCAGCCTTTTCTTGGACACTGTAGGTAGATAAGTGTATGCTTAAATAAATAAACTGTCATATATGGTGGGAAAGGATTGGAGGAAAGCATAGTGTTAATATTGCTTTTCTTAAACTTGTATTCCTAAGGCTATGCTGTGTCAGTAACAGAGAGGAGACTAAGTTCCAAGAAACTTGGCACAATTCTGTTTTCCAGCAGTTTTTTTGTGATTGTGTTTAACTTTATTTGTTAAAGCACTTCATCCTTCCTTATGAAGCTAGATTAACTTTCTCCTTGTTGATTTCCTAACAATTCTAGTAATAGATTTTAAATTGTGTTTTCTCTTAAGCCATTACTGTTTTTAGTCAGATAAATATTATATATCCATATACTGTAAAGATTTAGAAGTATTCCTATTAACCCTGTTCTCTCTTAGGGTTTCTTTCTACTCTGTGAGTATGTAGACCCCCTGCTGGCAGTTCTGAAAGTTAGGGTTCTAGAGTGTGAAACTTACTCTTTGTTTTAAAGTATATTTTATTGATTATGCTGTTACAGTTGTCCCAATTATTTTCCCCTTTGCCCCCCTCCCCTCTAGCAGTCCCTTAGTTGATGTCCATGGGTCATGCATGTAAGTTCTTTGGCTTCTCCCTTTCCTGTATTATTATTAACATCTCCCTATTTTGTTCTTACCAGTTATGCTTCTTGATCCCTGCACCATTTCCGTTTCTCCCCCTTCTGCCTCCCAGCTGATAACCCTCCAAATGCTCCCCATACCTATGATGAATTGCCTTTTTACCCTTTTTCAAAGTATAAGCCATATGTAGGTTATATGTAAATCTATTTCTAGGTTCTCTGTTCTGCTTCATTAATCTGTTAATCTACATTTACGCCATTACTTAATTACTCTAGCTGTATGTTAAATCCTGAAGTCAGGTAATGTTAGTCCTTCAACTTTATTTTATTTTTTTAAGATTTTATTTATTTATTATAGACAGAGGGGGGAGGGAGGAGGGGAGGGAGAGAAACATCAATGTGTGGTTGCCTCTTGCATACCCCCCACTGGGGGACCTGACCTGGTCTGCAGCACAGGCATGTGCTCTGACTGGGAATCAAACTAACAACCATTTGGGTGGTAGGCTGGCACTCAGTCCACTGAACCACACCAGCCAGGGCAACTTTATTCTTTTTCAAAGTTATTTTGGTTGTTCTAGGCCTTTTGTATTTCATAGATATTTAGAACCACCTTATCAATTTCTACAAACACCCTTTTGAAATTTTGATTGGGATTACCTTGAATCTATACATCAACTTAGGGAGAATTGGCATCTTAACATTGAGTGTTCTGATCCTTGAACATAGCATATCTCTTTATTTGTTTAGGTCATCTTTAATTTCTCTCAGCAGTTTTGTACAAGTATTTTTTAGTATACAAGTTTTGCATACTTTTGTCATATTTATCCCTAAGTATTTAATATTTTTGGTATTATAAATAGTATTTAAAATTTAAAATTTTTGATTGTTTATTACTAATATATAGGAATATAATAGAATTTTGTAATTGATCTGTCATGCAACCATACTAATCTTACTTTTAATAGCTTTTTTGTAATTATATCAGATATTCTACTTAGATAACCATATTGCCTGGGAATAATGATAGTTTTACATTTTCCTTTCCAATCTGGGTGCCTTTTATTTCTTGCCTTTTGTACTGGCTTTACTGCAGTGTCAAATGGAAGTGGTGAGAGTAGACATCCTTGTCCTGTTCCTGATTTTAGGGGGAAAGCATTCACTGTTAACTACGAAGTTAGTTGTAGGTTTTCCATAGATGTTTGCTTCTGTTAGTAGTTTACTGGAAGTTTTTATGAGAAGTGGATGTTGCATTTCATCAGATGCTTCTTCTGCATCTATTGGGGTAATTGTGTGGTTTTTAGTTTTAGTTTGTTAATATGGTGAATTACTAAGCCTTGCATTCTTGAGATAAACTCCATTTGATCATGATGTATTGTCTTTTTCATATATTATTGAATCCTGTTTACTAAAATTTTGTTCAGAATTTTTGCCTCTGTGTTCATGAGGAATATTGTTTCATAGTTTTTAGGTAGTATCTTGCCTGATTTGGTATCACAATAATGACGGCTTGAAAGAATAAGTTGGGAAGTATTCTCTCCTCTTCAGCTTCCTGGAAGAACATGTGTGAATGATACTATTTCTTCTTTAGACGTTTGGCAGAATTCATCAGTGAAGCCATCTGGGCATGGAGGGTTGGTTTTTTTGCTGGAGGGGAGGGAAGGTTCAATTTAAAAAAAGAGCTATTCATATTAGCTATTTCTTCTTGAATGAACTTTGGCAGTTTGCATCTTTTGAGGAATTTGTCTATTTCACGTATCATCACATTTTTTGGCATTAAGTTATATGTAATGTATCCTGTATTAATGGCTGTCAGATCTGTAGCAATGTCATTTCTCTCATTCCTGACGTTGGTAATTTGTGTCTTTTCCTTTTTATCCTGATTAGTCTGACTAGAAGTGTATTAGTTATAAGATCTTCTGAAAGAACCAGTTTTTGGATTTGTTAATTTTGTCTATTTCGTCGATTTCACTCTGGCCTTTATTATTTCTTGTACTTTGACTTTAAATTGCTCATGTTTTTCTAGTTTCTTAATGTGGAAGCCAAGCTCATTAATTTGAGATCTTTTTTCTTTTCTAAGGTAGGCCTTTAGTGCCATAAATTTCCTTTCAAGTAATTTTAATGATGTACTACAAATTCTTATATTTTGTGTTTTTGTATTCAGTTCTTACTTCCCTTTTGATTTTTTTTTGATGCTTGGGTTATTTAGAAGTTTGTTAACTTAGTTTTAAGATATTATTATTGATTATTGTGGTCAGAGGATATCCTTTGTATGATTCAAATTATATTTATTGAGACTTATTATATGGGCCAGATTATAGTATATTTTAAAAAATATTTTACTTTTTTTTTCTGATCCAGAGAAGGCAATTGAGCTGCGTCTGGCAAAAATTGACCATACTGCAGTTCACCCCCATTTACTTGACATGAAGATTGGACAAGGAAAGTATGAGCCAGGCTTCTTCCCAAAGCTGCAGTCTGATGTGCTTTCCATTGGGCCAGCCAGCAACAAGTGAGTTAACCCCAGGATTCCCTGGTCCAACTCCCTAATCACAGCTCCCTCTGAATTGCATAAAGCAAATATGGAGAAGACCCAAACTATCCAGGTCATTCACTTTTTTGAATGAGAAAATGGGTGACAGTTTTATCAGTTCCTGTCACCACTATGCAAATTGGGATAGCTCTACATGCTCAGGACCTGCAAAAAAGCAGGCTGCAGATGGGTTGAAATTATTTTATGACCGAATCCCATACAATATGTAGCTAGCATTTTATCTTCAGTAAGTGGTGGTTGAAATAGTAGGAGTCTGAACTGAAAGTAGATAACTTAGCTGGATTGCTGTTCTTCAGTTACTTTTGGAGATGAGTGTAACAAAGCCCAGACAGAGTTGGTTGAGTATAGTTCTAAACCTACATGTGAACTTTTTGGACATGTTTGAAGAGAGATATGTCTGTGTTCCCTGGGGAGTTATCTCTCTCACCCAGTTATTGATCTTTAAGCTGTCCTTCCTCAAGGTCTCTGAGGTCTCTGAGCTATCTCTAGTGACTTCTTGGTGCTTTTCTGTGCCCAGCATTGGTCCCTAGACATTCAAGTTTTCTCCTGTCATTGACCTACTGGGATGTTATTAATTGCCTGCTTTGATTTTTTCAGGTGGACAAAAAGGAATGCCCCTGCGCAGTGGAGGCGGAAAGATCGGCAGAAGCAGCACACAGAACACCTTCGTTTAGACAATGACCAGAGAGAGGTAAGTCACCTCAAGAACGACAAGGAATGGGCCTATTATCATGCTACATTCTCATTCTCTTTCCTATTTCCTTGGCCTCTGGTCTGATCCAAGTGTCCTAGCAGTGACCTTATTTGAATATGGAGCGGAGGTACTGTGACCACGAACTAAGAAAGTACTTTGAGACCAAAAAACCAAGTAGGCAATCCCATAGCTTGTAACAGGATTTATTGTAGGGAAGTTACTAATCAGAGCAGAGGTTATCTGCGCAGACTGTTGGAGTCGCCTCCATTCCACGTTCAGACATCACTTCCCATAAAGAAGGGTTAAGAATAGAGTGAGTTCCTGAAGCCTGATAATGGGTTAGGTTATGACAAATCTAGGACCTATGATGTTTTGCACCTGACAACCAACCACTAGCCATGTAGGTCCTCTCTATTTGCAGGCCCCCTCAGAAGTGATATCAGTGCTCAGAGGAGCACCTTTCTCTGTCTTTTCAGTACTCCCTCATGCACCACACTCCCTGGGGAGTGTGACAGGAACCTCAGAGGATGAGAGTCTGAAATGGGAGAAGTCCTTTTAACTTTGTGAGCCTTCTTTTGTGTGTGATATGGTAGTAAAGAAGTAATTCTGTTAGAGTTAGAAGGAAGAAAAGCTGAACTTGGGTTAATGCTGTTAATATCTGAACCTGGGGAGAGAGGTACATTTTCTCTATTTTTTGTGTATATTAATTTAAAAGAGGCATTCTTGAATTTTTTTCTTAGAGGAGCAAAGGAGAGGAATGTTATCAGGTGACTGGGGACTGAGGATTCTTGAGTTGACCCGCTGAGTCCTCATTGCTTGTAAGCTGAGTTTCTCAGCTCTACTATAACTTGTTCCCAGTGAAGCTTCCAATGATAAACCTCAAGTTGGAGATCCTGCCTTACTCAGTTGCAGAGAAGTTGTGAAAACTGGAGTTTAACCTTAAAAAACCTATGTCAGGAACTTTTCTTTAAGGAAATACCCTGCAAATTGCATTATATACTTATAAAATCCTGTAAAGCATACTGTTTTCATATGTGTCTGGCACCTCAGTGAATGGGAAAGTAACATATTTTGCCTTTGCTACATTTTAAAGAAATAAATTAAAATTGCAAGGCATGGTTATAAATTTGTAACTGCTGATTTATAGGATAAGCTATGCTTAAGAATTTTTGTGAGGGTGCTGTAAAGAGGTATTGGGTGTTGGTGTTATTTATTTTTTTAAGCTACATTTTTTCAAAAAAGATTTTATATACTTTTTAGAGAGAGGGGAAGGGAGGGAGAAAAAGAGGGAGAGAAACATCAGTGTGAGAAATAACAATTGGTTGCCTCTTGCACACCGCCTACTGGGGACCTGGCCCACAACCCAGGCATGTGCCCTGACCAGCAGGCCAGCACCCAACCCACTGAGCCACACCAATCATGGTGGTGTTAATTTTAAAGTCTCCCCTGAGTCTTCCACTTCACTTCCATGTTACTTCTTTCAGCAGTGTTTATTGAGCACATATGCTTGGTCAAAATCATTGTAGTAAGTACTTTGAAATATAAAGATGACAAGGAGGTAGCCTTGTCCTCAGGGAATACCAGTTTATTAAGGGAGTAAAGTCAGGAACACAAATAACTTTAGTGGAGTAGTCTTTTTTAAGGGCCATATGAGCCCTGGCTGGTGTGGCTCAGTGGATTGAGTGCAGGCCTGTGAACCAAAGGATTGCGATTTGATTCCCAGTCAGGGCACATGCCTGGGTTGCAGGCCGGTCAGTTCCCAGCAGGGCATGCATGAGAGACAACTGTACATTGATATTTCTCTCCCTTTCTGCCTCTCTCCCTCTCTCCTTCCCTTCCCCTCTAAAGATAAATAAATAAATTTTTTTTTAAAGGGCCGTATGAGAGGCAAGCCAGTGTTTGGTCACTGATTAGAGAAAGAAGAGGTTAGTTTTACCTGGGGTAATCATCAAACAAGACTTGTTGGTGGAGTCAAAATCTTTATTTAAGCCTTGGAGGATGATAAGATTGTTAGAGACAAAGAAGAGAATTTTAAGTAGAGGAAATGCAGGATCAAAAGCTTGGTGATTGTTGTGTGATGGAGACTGTGGGCAGAATATTTGGAGGAAGGAGGTACTAGAGGCAGCCAGGTAGCTAGCAAGTTAGGAGGCAGGCAGTAGTAGTCCAGGTGATAGTAATTGAAGCCTAACCTTGGGGGTTGGTAGTAGGGGCAGATTGAGGGGTCAGGCAGAATTGTGCTACTGGAATAAATACGGGGGAGGAAGGAAGTCTGGGGTAAAAATGCTGCTTGTGAATCTGTAATACTCGAGAGGATGTCAGTGTGCAGCTAGCTCACTCCATTTATAGTGCATTCTGTGTTAAAACAAACAGCATATGGAAAATCACCAGAACATTGTAGAAAAGCAGAAAATACAGTTGGTGTTTGGAGCAAGGTTATACTTTATGATAACAAAGACATCTTTGATATGGGTAGAGGAGTTAAATTTCTCCCAACTTAGTGGGTAAAATGATTTTTTCAGTAGTACTTTGAGTTTTGGGTGGGTTTGCATGCTGAACTATACATGCTGCAGCCATGTTTTGTTTTTACCTCTGTGTCATTGAAGCAAAGGTAATTATAGCCCTTACTCATCAGAGAAAACAGAATTCATCATACTTTCTCAGTTTTTCCCTTTTATGCAGAGTTGCATGTTAAACTTTCTGCCCCAACTTTATCTGAGCCTAGGAAAGAGGCAGTAAGAAAGCGCTGGGTAATAGTGCCCTCTTCAGGCACCCATCAGTACTGGTCGCCTATAGTTGGTGTGCATAGATAGAGTCTTTGATTTTTTTGTTTACTGTAGAAGTACATCCAGGAAGCCAGGAATATGGGCAGCACCATCCGCCAGCCCAAACTGTCAAACCTCTCCCCATCAGTGATTGCCCAAACCAACTGGAAGTTTGTAGAGGGTCTGCTGAAGGAGTGTCGCAACAAGGTGAGCTTGGACGCCTCTGTACATGTGCTATTTCCTTTGGTAGTTGAGGTAAGACCAAGGCTTGGCTCTGACTGTTCTTTCTTGGTTTTAAAAATATTGTTAATATGAGATGGTATTAATTTAAAATCCTGTTAACTTGGTATTAAGTGTATTTGTTTTAAATAAAGTAAACCATTAATCAAAAGCAAGCACACTTTGACATAAACTTAATATGTATTCTTTAAAACTGAGAGATGTATTTTTTAATTTTAGGCATCTAACATTCCTTGAAATGTTTGTAGTTGAATTGTCTTCAGCAGATTAGTCTTACACATATGAAAATGTTTTTGCCTCTATATTAATTTGATAGCAGTGATTTCATATGTCTAGAAACAAGAATTTATGAATGCCTATTATGTGCTAGGTCAAAGTGTTATTCAGTTTAAGCTTATTGTGTTTTTTTTAAAATTGGGAATTGATATACAAAAAATTGTACACATTTATTATTACTTAAAAAAATTATTAATCCACCTGACATTTCTTTTTGTGTAAGGGCTGGGAATTTTTGTAAAGATTTTATTTATTTATTTTTAGAGAGAGGGCAGGGGAAGGAGAAAGAGAGAGAGAGAAGCATCATTGATAGTTCCCTCTTGCACACCCTCAACCAGGGACCTGGCCTGCAACCCAGGTGTGTGCCCTGACTAGGAATTGAACCTGCGACCCTTTGGTTCGCAGCCTGCGCTCAATCTACTGAGCTACACCAGCCAGGGCAAAAAGATAGTCATTCTTAATTTTTAATGTTTTAGTTATGAATATGTAACTTGTTTTTTAATAAAAATATAGTCTTTCAACCAAGTCAGTATGCCCTACTTTTTAGGACAATTGAACTAACTTGATATCTATTATATCCTATTTATTTATCAATGAGAAGAAAAAGATTTTCCTGCATTTTCAGATTGTGAGTGGTACTCATTTATAGGATGAAATCAAATATACTTTCTCTTGCAGAAGAAATTGTTAGTTACAAGGTGAATTGATATAGTAGTACTGATATATTTTTAAAAGATTTTATTTATTTTTTATTTTAGAGAGGGAGTAAGGGAGGGAGAAAGAGAGGGAAACATCAACATGTGATAGAAACATCAATTGTGGGCCAGCCCAGGCATCTGCCCTGGTGGGGAATTGAACCAGGGACCTTTTGGTTCAAAGGCTAGCGCTCAGCCAACTGAGCCACACCAGCCAGGGCCAGTACTGATATTTTCAATTCAGGTGTTTCAAAAAAAAAAAAGCTTCTATTGGTTCACACTGAGCCATTGATATCTGTGATTTTCCATACATTGTTGTCTTTTCTGCTATCAAGAACATTGGTGATGCTGCCTTTCTTGAAAGAGGGCTTTTCTATTGTCTCTGAAATTTGTTTTCCAAGCTGCTGACATTCATTCTCAGGTTTTGAGGTGCATACCCAGTCAATGACAATGTCCTTACTTGTGTTGTCTGGTCAGTCAACAGTCAGTGACTGTGAAATAATACATCCCAATTTCAGAGATGTTAATAAGTAAAAAAAATACATTTTAGAATTGAAGAAATACAGTAAGCAGTCTAACACTGCCAAGTGCTGGCTAGCATGTGGAGCAACAGGAACTCTCGTACTATTGGTAGTGTAGGTTGCTATGACCACTTTGGAAAACAGCATAGCACTATTTAGTATTCTTCTTATAGGTGTATTCCCTAGACAAACCTTTGTAGCGTGACCCAGGAGATACATGCAGAAAGTTTACAGCAGCATTCTTTACAATAGCTTTAAACTGGAAACAACCCAATACCAATCAGTAGGAGAATCGGCAAGTAAGTTATAGTATATTTATATGATGGCGTGCTATATAGTGATGGAAATGGACAACAGTTATACCCATGAATGTAGATGAATTGCACAAATATAAAGTTGAGTTTTTTAAGCAAATCACAAAAGAAAACATCTTGGCAAAACTGAACTACATTGTTTAAGGATGTAAATACAGGAGATAACTATTTCCTTGTCAGGATACTGATTGCTTTTAGAGTGGGAAGGTGATTGGAAGGGGCATGTAAGGTGTTTCAAAGGTATGCATGAACAGTATTTTATTTCTTAACTTGGGTGATGGTTATAATACACAATGTGTGTGTATATTATATGTATATACATATATATGTACGTATGTATATATACACATATATATGTATATGAGGTACATTTCACAATAAAAAGATTAAGAATAGTAACACTGGAAAGATGTATGCTAAAAGTGTTAAGAGTTGTAGCTTCTGGAAGTAGGATTGGTGGTGATTTTCCCCCGCTCTTTAAATTTTTATATGTCACAAATTTATAATACGATTAAATCTTACTTAAGTACTTGGACTCAATATTCAGGCAGATGTAGGTTCAAAGGTCAGTTGTGCTACTTCTTTGCTATGTGATTTTGGCAAGTTACTTTTTCTTATCAGTTAAATGACAATTTCCTTATCAATTATATGGTGACAATAATAATTCTTAGAGTTATTTGGAAGCTTAAATGAGATAATGCAGTGCATAATATAGTACCTGGCAAATGACATTGACAGCTGAGATGATCATTATACAATGCATATTTTTTGTTTTTGTTTTTGTTTTATAATAAGCAGTTAAAAATTTTTTACCAAAAAGTAAGTTATTACTCCATAATATTTTTTTAAAATATATTTTATTGATTATGTTATTACAGTTGTCCCATTTTCCCCCATCATTCCCCTCCACCCTGCACACCCCACTCCCATCCACATTCCTCCCCTTTAATTCATGTCCATGTGTCATAAGTTCTTTAGCTTCTACATTTCCCACACTATTCTTGCCCTCCCCCTGTCTATTTTCTACCCACCGTCTATGCTACTTATCCTCTATACCTTTTCCCCTCTCTCCTCCTCCCACTCCCCTGTTGCTAACCTTCCATGTGATCTCCATTTCTGTGTTTCCGTTCCTGTTGTAGATGTTTGCTTAGTTTGCTTTTGTTTTAGGTGTGGTTGTTAATAACTGAGTTTGCTGTCTTTTTACTGTTCATATTTTTTATCTTCTTTTTCTTAGATAAGTCCCTTTAACATTTCCTATAATAAGGGCTTGGTGATGATGAACTCCTTTAACTTGACCTTATCTGAGAAGCACTTTATCTTCCCTTCCATTCTAAATGACAGCTTTGCTGGATAGAGCAATCTTGGATGTAGGTCCTTGACTTTCATGACTTGGAATACTTCTTTCCAGCCCCTTCTTGTCTATAAGGTCTCTTTTGAGAAATCAGCTGACAGTCTGATGGGAACTCCTTTGTAGGAGACTGTCCCCTTATCCCTTGCTGCTTCTAGAATTCTCTCCTTCATTTTAATCTTGGCTAATGTAATTATGATGTGCCTTGGTGTGTTGTTCCTCCTTGGGTCCAACTTTGAGACTCTCTGAGCTTCCTGGACTTCCTGGAAGTCTATTTCCTTTGCCAGATTGGGGAAGTTCTCCTTTATTATTTGTTGAAATAAATTTTCCACTTGTTGCTCTTCCTCTTCCCCTTCTGGTACCCCTATAATTCGGATGTTGGGGTGTTTAAAGATGTCCTGGAAGTTCCTAAGCCTGTCCTCATTTTTTTGAATTCTTATTTTTTCATTCTTTCCTGTTTGGTTGTTTCTTCTTCCTTCTGGTCCACTCCATTGATTTGAGTTCCAGTTTTTCTCCCATATCTATTCGTTCCCTGCATGTTTTCCTTCATTTCACTTATTGTAGCCTTCATTCGTTCATCTAATTTGTGAGCAAAATCAACCAATTCTGTGAGCATCCTGATCACCAGGACTTTGAACTGTGCATCTAATAGGTTGGCTATCTCTTGGTCACTTAGATGAATTGGCTCTGGGGCTTTGATTTGTTCCCCCTTTTGAGCCATTTTTTTGGTGGGGGTCTGGTCTTGGCTGTTATGTAGTGAGGGGCGGAGCCTTAGGTGTTCCCCAGGGTGGGGCAGCCCAGTTGCTGGGTTGTGACACTGTATGTGGGGGCAGGGTCCAAGAGGGAACAATGGCGCCCACTTAGCTCTCTTGGATTCCAGTCCTTTCCCCCACCTCCCCTTCACCTGGATCATCTGCGCGCAAATATGGGACCGCCTGGTCAGCCACCTGCCTTGAGCGGCCTCACTGGGTCTGCCCATTGCCACCCCGTGCCCGGGGTCCGCTAGCCGCCACCTGTGCGCCTGGGATCTTCCAGCCACTGCTGCCTGGGTGCCTGGGTCTGTCAACCTCCACTTTTTCCTGCTGCGACTCTGCCCCTCCTACCGGTCGGGATGAATGGTGTTGGACTTCTGTACAGTTCAATTTTCTGTCAGTTCTGGTTGTTTTCTTGTTTCTAAATCTTTGTTGTCCTTAATTTTGGTTGTGTGAGGAGGCACAGTGTGTCCACCTACGCCTCCATCTTGGCCGGAAGTCCCACAATATTTTTAACCCTTTGATAGATACTTCAGATTTATTTCTAGGGATTAAATCTTGAAGGTTTGTTTAATAAGGTCAGCTAAACAGTGAGAATCAGAAAATGTCAGAGTGAGCATAACTAAATGGTTTTATTCAACTCTTTTTATCTCATAAATGCAAAAACTGAATCCAGAGTGATGAAGTCACTTGTTCAGGGTCATACAGTGATTGCTACGTTTGTATCTTCTTTACTAAACTTTTCAAGAATGCATTTCATCATAACCTGACCTATATGATGGAGAATAAATACACTCTATGTATCTGGTCTCACTCATCTTGTCCTTCCCAGCCCAACAGATGTGCTGTGCAGGTGGCCACAACCCTCTGCAGTTGCATGTGATCCTGTTCACTGTGGTTATCTAATCCTGTGACTGATTCCTTGTAGACCAAGAGAATGCTGGTGGAGAAGATGGGCCGAGAGGCTGTGGAGCTAGGACATGGGGAGGTGAACATCACAGGAGTGGAAGAGAACACCTTGATTGCCAGCCTTTGTGACCTCTTGGAAAGGATCTGGAGTCATGGGCTGCAAGTAAAACAGGTACTGACTGTCTGGCCTCCCTCTGCTGGGCAGACTGTGTTCCTGTTTTCACTTACTAGCTTTCCCATATTCTTCCAGCTGGTGGCTTTGAAGAATGGTGCACAGTATACATGGACAACTTTTACTCTTCCGTATTTTTAAATTTGAAAAGAACTTGAAACCTTATCAAAGGAGTTTTATTTTGGACAAATTAAAAATACATATAAGTATCCAGCAAATATTTATGGAGGGCCTGTAGTTTGCCAGGCACTTGAGATACCTTAGTGAAGAAAACAGACCAAGATCTCTGCCCTTTTGGAGTTTCCATCCTCACGGTTTGGAGACAGTCTACCATGTCTGTCCTTCAAAACATTTTTATCTATGCATATACCCAGATACAGGTATATATTTAAAAATCCAACAGAACCACAATGAGATACTTTTTCACACCCACTAAGATAGCTAAAATAAAAAAGACAGTGACAAGTGTTAGAGAGGGTGTGGAGAAATTAGAACCTTCATACATTGCTGGTGGGAATGTAAAGTGGTACAGCCACTTTGGAAAATAGTCTGGCAGTTCCTCGAAATGTTAAACTTAGCATTGTGACCCAGCACGTCCACTTGTAGCTATGTATTCAAGAGAAGTGGAAACATATGTCTACATAAAAACATGCACACAAATGTTTATAGCAACAGTCTTCTTTTTAAAAAATAGTTTTAATTTTTATTTTTTAAAAGATTTTATTTATTATTTTTAGAGAGGGAGAAAGAGAGAGAAACATCAATGTATGGTTGCCTCTTGTAGCCCCCTACTGGGGACCTGGCCTGCAACCCAGGCATGTGCCCTGACTGGGAATCAAACCAGCAACCCTTTGGTTTGTAGGCCAGCACTCAGTCCACTGAGCCACACCAGCCAAGGTGCAACATTATCCTTAATAGGCCAAAAGTGGAACATCCCAGATGCCCATCAGCTAGTGAATAGATAAACTAAATATGGTATATCTATACAATGGAATATTATTCAATAAAAGGAGTTAAGTATGGATACATGGTACAACATGGATGAACTTTGAAAAGGTACTAAATGAAAGCAGCTAGTCACTAAAGACCACATATTATATGATCCCATTTACGCAAAATCATAGAAAGTAGATAAAAAGATGTCAGAGGTAGGTGGGAGGGAGGACTAGGGAGTGACTGCTGTTGGGTACGGGGTTTCTTTCTGAGGTGATGAAAATGTTCTAAAATTAGGTAGTGGTGATGGTTGCATAACTTTGTGAATATACTAAAACACAGATTTTTTTTTTGTGCTGAAAATTATATACTTTGAAGTGTGGATTTCATGGTAATATGAATTAAACATCTCAGTAAAACTGCTTTTTAAAAATCCAGTAATGTTTTGTAACTTGCTTTTTATTTTCACCTCATAATATTTTTTCTATGCCCTTAATTAATTTTTAGGTGATATTATAGTAAATATTTAAGAGCTCAGACTATAAATCAGATAAACCTGGGCTTGATTCCCACTTAATCATTTTATGAAACCGAGTGAGGTACCTAGCTTTTCTAAGCTTCCATTTCCTCCTCTGTGTGTTGGAGTTTTAAAAGTGCCCACCTCTGTAAGGTTCTCATGAGAATTTGGTAATTCGTGTAAAGCACTAAGCCGAGAGCCTGGTGTCTGGGAGGTTCTCTGCAAATGTCTGTGGTTACTATTCTGTGTTATTGTATAGATGTGTCATACTTGAATCAGTCCCTTATTATTGGTCATTTAGTTTATTTCTGATTTTTCAGTATTATAAATAGCACTGTGATTGAAGATATTTTTTAATGTTAAAAATTGTGTATCACATCCCTAAAATTTTGAGAATCCTGTTGTGTAAGTAGCAACACTATGAGCTTTGGAGTCAGAAAGACTTGGATTTGAATCTTAGCTCCACTGGGTGACTTCAAGGGGTTTGTGATTTTTGACTCTCATTTTCCTTATCCATAGTACAGAGTTAATAAAACCTGCCTTGCAGGGGTGTTATGATAATTAAATGTAAGAAAAAGAAGTACCTGGCATGTGGTGGGTATGTAACATATGACATTATTATTATGCTAGGTTCCATGTGAAGAATTTGTTTCTTTCTTTTTCTTTATAACAAATAAGTAGAATATACATAATCATTTTATCATTTTCCTTAAAGTTTAGCAAGTCTGGCACCATGGTTAAGTAAGCTTTTTCAACTTCTTGGTAAAACATATGCCCTTAAAACTTTTTAATATTTGCCATGAAAATCTTGAGACATTTTGAAAATAAACATATCATCATGTATTCTAAATCTTTCCTCCAAGGCTTTACATCTGTATTTACATCTCTATGAGAATTCCCGCAGCATGGGGAGTTTCTTTTGGAATTCATTTGATGCCCTCTCTCAGATTGGATAGGCAGAGTCTACTTGTTTGGTGAGAAACCAGTTCAAAATAATGGGAGCTTTTTGCTTTGGGTTCTATTTTCTGAGTCATGCTTTTGGAGCACTAAAAGTGTCACCACAGGGAAGTGAGGGCCTGTGCCTGCTGGCAGGGTATGACCTCAGGGAGGCATGTGCACTGGGGATTGACCCTGACTGTCTGTCTGGTTCCTGCAGCATGTTCCTTACACCTCCATGTTGCTGGCCTGTGTGTAGAGCAGCTTCTTCCTCTGAGACATCCTTTCAGTTATGTTCCAGTCCAAGGTTGTAACCTGGTTTCCTGGTCAGAGAACTACCATATCTCCCTCTTCTGGGGACAGCTTACTGATCAGCTACCCATTTTATCTACTTAGAAAGCAGAGGGAACCCAAACAACCGTGTTTGCTGCTAGCTTCCGATTAAATTTTGCCATTAGCTGTGGCTGTCTGCATAGAAGGCTGCCTCCAGCAAATTCTCCTAAGAATCTCTGTTGTCCTCACTACTCTTTGACTTTGATGACGCAGTGCAAGGAAATGGACATCCTACTGTAGTATATTTATCTGACACTAAGAGGTGAGGTTTGATTTTATACAAAGTTTTGTAATTGCTACCATTTGGGGACTGGTAAGTAAAAAGGTGTCATTTCTCACTCTTTATGCATTGATAGTTCTGGAGAGTCTGGTCCTATCTACATATTGTGTGGCCACATCCCTTAATGGGTAGTCAGACTATATTGAACCTTGCAGTCTCTATCAGTCCCTTTGCAAAAGAGGAGAAAGTAATCCATGTGTCCTGTACTGGAAGGACCCTGGTACCCTATTGTTAAGCTTCAGCCCAGCTGCTCTTCTCTCACTCTTGCTCTTGCCCTCCCTCCTTGACTAGTATAATCACTGTGAACCTGGGCATCCTGCTGGCACAGTGACCTGGTGTTGCTCTTGCCTTTGGTTCTTTAGCATCACGTCATGTGAGGGCTCTCTGGGGACCAGCTGCACTTACTTTGTATCACATCCACACAGTTCTTTTAAGGGAGGCTGCCTTCCAAGTCTACCTAGATGCTGGGAATATAGTGATGATTAAGTCAAAGACCTGCCCATTTAAGAGCCCACTCTAAGGTTTTGATAAATGAATGGATGAATGGATTTCTAAGAGTTGAATTACTGTCTCAAAGAACATGGCTATTTTAAGTTTTATATTATTTTCTATATATATTGTATTGATATAACATCTTAATGTATAGGAGCAGTAACAGTGTATAGGAACTATAAGTTTGATTTTGTTGAGCACCTGTTTTTTTTCAAATATTTGGTATTTCAGTGAATAAAAAATGGTCTTCTCTAGTTTAATGTGTTTTTTAAAAATTGCCATTGAAGTTGTTGGGTTTTGTTTTAAGCTGGTTAAATATTGTAGGAAATCCAAATATGCAGCAGGTGTATGTCAGCAGCTTGCTGATCCATAGATGAGGGTTTTCTTCCATTTAAATGCTTGATTTTTTTCCACCCCCCAAAAGATCAAGTTAATGCATAGAAACAAAACAGTTCCTTGGTATTCTCAAGGGAAACTCTTGAGAGACCTTAAAGTCATACATTCATTCCAGACATTAAACTTTCTTTAGAAGGTATAACTTCTGAAGTTAAATGATCTCTTTCAGAAGCAGTCTGTATAGCAACATTATTAAGAGCAATGGTTCTGACGTTAGATAGACTTAAGCTTGAGTCCTCACACTCTATTTACTAGCTATGTGACCTTTTACAGTCTCTTACTACTCAGTTTGCTCTTTTCTAAAGAAAATGAGGATAGGGGTACCTACCTTATAGGATTTTGGGAATGTTAACTAAAATATTGTATTTTAAACATTCAACATAGTTCATAGCAAACCTGAAGCAAGACATGGTAGCTTCTATCATTATTTATAAAATACAGAACTAAAGTCATTTGTAAAATTATTATAGCCCCAGACCAGTGTGGCTCAGTTGGTTGGGCATTGTTTTACAGAGCAAAACATCATCAGTTCGATTCCCCATTGGGGCACATGCCTGGGTTGTGGGTTTGGTTGCCAGTTGGGGCGTGTTTTTCTCCCTCTTTTTCTTTAAAAAACATAAAATCTTTAAGAAATTATACTAAATCCTACTACTAAAACAAACGTTATACTACCTTTGTATTAGATGAAGTATTTAGGAACATTAACCATGAATCTGAAATAAAGTTTTTATCAAGTCACAAGAGTCACTGTGTCCCGAAGGATGACTAGAAGGAGACAAAGCAGTTGCTGGGTGCCTGGCTGGGCTTACTCACTGCTTAGGCAAACTGCTGCCCTATGTCAGGCTTGCACATGCTCTTCAGATATGTGCCTTGGCAAAATGACAAACCTACATGACTCAAATACAGGATGGGGCAAAAGGAGGTTTACAGTTGTTCATATGGGAAATAATACAACAATTAATAAATAATAATACAAGAATAAACTGTTGTGTATACTTAAAACTGTATGCCTACTTTTGCTCCACCCTGTAGCTTAAACTGCAAATGCCGAGGTTCTCTTACACTGGCTGTATCTCAGCCTTGCAGTTAATAGCTACCTTCCTGGAGGCTTCTTCAACTGTACCTTCAGTAGTAAATCCTCATTGTAGTGATGACTGATTCTTCCCAGCCTGCACTAAGGGAATAAAAAAATAAATAAAAAAAGCCTGCACTAATAAAAAAAATTTATTGAAAATGTTTATTGTTTTTAAAGAGAGAGCAAGGGAGAAGGAGAGAAACATCAATTGGTTGCCTCCCATCCACACCCCAACAAGGATTGAACCTACAACCTTGTGGTGTACGGAATGGTAGTCCAACCAACTGAGGTACACTGGCTGGGGCAGGAATGCTTTTAAATATTTTAGGAAATTCACTATCTGTCATAGAATCTTACAGACTGGTTATCAGTTCCTCTGTGCAAAAGTCACCATGCTCTACCCGGCTGATCCTCAGCCAACAAACCATTGAGAGGTTATTTGCTTTTTTCTTTCTTAGTCATTAGTCTGTTCATATCTCTTTGGATCATGTCCTTCCTGTTCCCAGTCGGGGACCATTTCCCTTTTCTTTATATTTCTCCAAGATTTTAGTAAGGGGATATATGAGGGGTGTCTCCCCTGAAAAAAAAAGGAATTATCTTCTGGAGGGCAGGCCCCTTGCAGTATAGGTTTCCCAACCTCTCCCCCAACCCCTGCCCCCAGGAGAGTGTTCTAGGAACCCATCTGTCTCAGTGTACCTGCTGGCATTGTTGTGAGAGGCTGCGTTGAGTTTCAGTGAATTTTTTTGAAGACTCTTTCAACGCCTTTGCCCCTTTTATGATGGGTGATTTACGAGTGCACCTGTCCACACCACACTGAGTGTTCAGCAGTTTTGGATCAAAAACGGCACGAACCCTGTGCCCTACCGTCCCTATTCACGTGATCTCACTCCAAGTGCTTTCCCAGGATGAAAAAAGTCCTCAAAGGGAAACATTTTGCCATGTGTAAAAGGTGAAACAAAAAACAGCAGAAGCACTAAAAGGCATCAAAATTGAAGAGTTCCAAAAGTATTTTGAGCAGTGAAAAAACTGTCTCGATGGGTGTGTGGCATCACATGGAGAGTGCTTTGAAGGTGACTGAAGTTTAAACATGTAAGAATAAATACACGAAAATTTTTAAAGATTTTATTTACTGATTTTTAGAGAGAGGGGAAGGGAGAGAAAAAGGGGAAAGAAATGTGAGAGAGGAGCATTAATCAGCTGCTTCTCGCACACCTCCACCTGGGAACCCGACCTGCAACCCAGGCTTGTGCCCCAATGGGGAATTGAACTGGCAACCTTTCAGTTTGCAGGCCAGCACTCAATCCACTGAGCCACACCAACCAGGGCTAAATACACAGTTTTTTTAATAAATAAATTCCTTTTTGGGGGGTCCCCCTTAAATGTATATACATTGCATCCAGGTATACACTGAGATAAGAAATATTACAGTAATCACTTAATGTTGATAGATTCTGTGACTTCAAGTTAAATGATGTAGAACAAAACCAATTCTATCATAGGTCAAGTGATGTAAACAGGAGTTAAGCTTCTATGGCATCTCGTCAACGTTACAAGGAAACAACATGGAACAAAATGTTATTTGAGGACCTGCTGTATAGATACTTTTTAGCAAAAGCCTGAATCTATGTGTTTAAATTATCTCTGACTCTGTTCACTGGATGTCTTGGCCTTTGAAATCAAAACTGATAGGTATTGTGTTGGTTCTAGGGGAAGTCAGCCTTGTGGTCCCACCTGTTACATTATCAGGAAAACCGGCAGAGAAAACTCACATCAGGAAGCCTCAGTACCTCAGGTAAGATGGCCTCTGCACCATTGGAGGGAACTCCCCCACCCACGTTCCCATCCCCTACTAGAGAGTGATCAGCTGGAGTGATCCAGGGTGAGGGAGCCTTTGCTCTGTAACATTGTCTTTTTTACATGTTAAGCTGCTGGGCCCTTTGAACCACAGAGCATGCCATAGCCATGGGGTCTGCTCTCTTTATATATACCCTTTTGATCAGTGAGATAGAAGACTTGTATCAGCAGGAGGTCTGTATTAAAATGACTTTGTTTTATTTTTAAATTGATTTTAGAAAGAGAGAGGAAAGAAGCGGGGGAGATTGATTGATTTGTTGTTCCACCCATTTATGCATTCACTGGTTGATTTCTGTAGGTGCCCTGTACCAGGGATCGAACCCATAGCCCTGGTGCATTGGGACGACACTCTAACCAATTGAGTTTAAATGAACTTGGGTGGTACTGATGTCTTGTGTTTGCGGCAAGCTGTTTTATGTCTCTTAGAAGGGCACTGCAATGATCTATCCTATCAGTAAGAGAGCCTCTTTGTCAGTGTCCTACCTTGAGGCTTGGTGTTAATGATTCCTTACACTTCCTTTCTGTTTTTAATTTAATAAAGATATCAGAGTTGGTAGGGACCCAGAGATCATCAAGTCCAGCCCTCTTATTTTACAAGAGGAGGAAACTGGGATCCAGAGGGGAATTGAATTTACTCAAGATTGCACAGTTAATTAATGGAAGAGGACAGATTAGGAGTCAGGCCTCTTGTCTCCTGGTCTGGTGTTCTTTATACCGTTCTACAGTGTCCCTTCCAGGACAGTCCCCTCCTTCCTTTACTTCTTGGCAGCATCGCTTTTTCATGCCATCCTTCATTCTCTTATCTTTGCCCAGGAGTTTGTTTACCTTGCGTAGATGTTCTTACCTGATGGTAAAGATCAGTTTAAAAGGGGGGTGGGGGGTGTGAAAAGATAGGTGTAAACTCAGTGTTGTCTTTGCTTTTGAACTAGTCAACCTCAACTAGCACTGAATGAGGGGAAAGTGGTTGGCTGAAAACTGGGTGCAAGAGCTCCCTGAGTAACCTTTTAAGACTTTTTTGTTCAACTTTCTGGATATGAGAGCAAGAAGTCTTCTCAGGAAGGCTATAGAAGTTATTGCCAAGGGATAAACCATAGTCAAAAATCCTCAACAGCTAGGTAATCAAGGTACTGAGTTTTAAAGGGGCCAAGCATGCAGATATAAATATATTTAGCAGTCTAGTTTTCTGGAACATGGTCTTTACACATCCCTTTGGGTTTCTGACAGCCCGTTTTGAGGCAGGGGCAGGACAAAGGTAGTAGCTCCAAGTGCAAGCACTGCTTCCATGGACTATGATGAGAAACATGCCAGATTAGGAGCCAGAGGATCTGACTTTGTCACTTGTGACTAGGGCAAAGCAGCTAACCTCTCTGAATTTCAGTTCCCTCCTCTGTGATACCTTCTTTGACTGTCTTATAAGTTGTTAGAGAATTAAATGAGATAATGTGCATAAAAGTGTTCAATCTGAAACTAGTGGATGCTCTATAAATATTCATGAAATGATTGATCAGAGTGTTACCAAAGCAACTAACTGTTTCCTATAGAAATTTGTGATTTGAGACAAGAAAGGTAGTCAGCTATTTGGATAGTCAGATCTTTTTGGACATGACCAATTGACATGGACACCTGCAAGCAGTGTTCGCTGCATTGTGGATGAGACATGAGACAAATGCACATGGACTACTGAGTCCTGTGGAGGAAAAGGGACTGCACAGCCACTCTCGCAAGGGGAGAGTGCCTTTTATTACTTTTCTGGGCACAGTACATGATGGTCCTCATTTACTATGCACAGGTTGGCTTTATGTGGTTACCTTTTACAGAAAATAAAGGAGAGGATGCTGCTAATAATCACATCACAGAAGAAGGATATTTGTAAATGCAAAGGGAGAAGTAGTTGAACTGGTTACACTCATCCTTGGAAGGTTTAGCATAGATTTTATTTTAGAAAGTTACTTTAAAGATATGCAGTAAATGTTTGCTGCCTCAATTCAGGGTGAGGGAGTTTTAGCAAAAAGCAAGTCTCAAAGCGGCCTAGGTACAATGCAGGCCTGATTCCCCACGGGAGAACCTATCGATGGGCATGGGTCCTGTGCATTGGACCTCATTTTCCACTGGGAGCTGGGCCCACGCCACGCAGAATGGTCTCCTATAACCAATGTTTTTGTTTTAGGAATACTTGTTGACTCAGAACGGAGGAAGTCTGATGCCAGCTCAGTCATGTCTCCCTTGAGAATTTCCCTCATTCAGGATATGAGGTCAGTGTGGGCTCATACATAATAAGCCACTAAAATCCTGTTTCCAGTTGCTGCTTATGTGTCCACTTTAAATAGCAGGGTCTCAGTGACCTGGGCGTCTACCACATCTCAGTTAATCAGGAAGCTCTTCTCATTGGTCTTGTGCTTCCTGATGCATTTGTAGAGCTGTAGAAACAGTTGGGTTCTCTGACGTTTTTGAGAATTATATCAGTGTATCTCAAGACCTAGGGGCGCTGGGGTTCACCTGACTTTTCCTGAGAGCTATACCATAAATCCCCCTTGCCCCCATTGCTTTGCCAGGTGAGCCTTACTGGCAAAGCTGCATGGAAGCCCAGAATGTAGGGAACAAGAGAAAGGTACTGTCCCAGGATGGGATAGACTGCCTGACCAGGTCTCCTTCAGCTTCTCAGGGGTGGTGTTGGTAGTGAGTTCATCTCCCACCCGCCCTCCACTTCCTTTTTTCATTCCCCCTTTAGGCATATCCAGAACATCGGGGAAATCAAGACTGATGTGGGAAAGGCCAGAGCATGGGTGCGACTGTCCATGGAAAAAAAGTTACTTTCCAGACACCTGAAGCAGCTTCTCTCAGACCATGAGCTCACCAAGTAAGGCCACTCCGCCTGGAGTGGAACCAGCCTCTCAGGAATGGTGGGGGGTTGGAGAACCCTGTGGGGGAGGGGGAGTAGTCAGTATGTTGTGAGCTCTTCTTACTTGGTTCTGACCTCTGTACTACTGTATTCAGCTAAACTCAAATTGCACATGAAGGTTTTGAAGCATTTCCGCTTCTCCCTTTCTATCTACAAAAGAATCATTCTGCTATATTTGTTCTCCCTCCCTTCTCAATATGCATGCCCCAAAATGGTTTTCTGCAAGAGGTAGTGAGAAGGATGGAGTCCTTATTGGCTACCTCAGATTTTGGGGGCTCTTCCTCTCCTTGCTGCATGCACTCAGGTACCTCTTGGGCATGGGCGTTTTCTTAGTCTCTTTTTCTGTCCTGGAGAGGAGAGGGCAAGAAAACTTCTAAAGATATTCACTGACCTCTTTTATTCTTTCCTGAGCCCAGGGAAAGCCCACAGTAACCAAATCCTTGCTCTTCCTCTCTGGACCTTGCCTGGGTCTCAGAGCTTAAAAAGGCTTTCAGTTGACCCTCTTAGGCCCTCTCCCACCTCACCTTTCGCCCAGAAGACTGGAGGGAGGGATTTCAAGGCTCTCATACTCCCAGGGATCACTAATCTTAATAGTTTCCTTCTTTTGATCTTATATTTTTTGCATTCTTTCTGTACCCAATGTACTAGAGAAGGAGGAGGGAGGAGCCCTATGCCCCTTCTGTGCCTCAGATTACCACCTCTCCACGTTTTTCTGCAGATAGTATGTTTGGCTTTTTCTTCATTGGCAAGCCTGCTGGGTATTTTTGTTTAGCTTTTTCATAAGCATCTTTCATGGTATCATTTATTATGTGACTTCCCTGTGGATGATAAAGCAGAGGAGTGGACCTTGGGGACACTTTGTCTGAGTCAGTTGATTAAAGCTGCAGAATCTGTTTTTATTCAAAGTAGGAATGTATTTTTTAAGACTGTTTATTGTGTGTGTAAACCACAGCAAGAAACCAGGTTTAAAACCTTGATAGGTTAGAGAGCTCAACCTGAGAGGTTAGAAGTAGCAATCCTTAAAGCATTTAAATGTCAGGGACAAAAAGATTAAGGAATAAAATTTGAAAACTGAGAGGATATCTAAAAGAGAACAAGTGAACCTGTAAGCCTGGCGTTTGGAAGGGAAACACTTGCATGCCAGATTCCGGAGAACAATTGTATCTGCAGCGGTGTGGGCACCGGGGCTCGAGGGCAGGGATGTTTCCTGCTGGCCAGTGTGGGTGTCACTGTCAGAAGACGCTGCAAGTCAGCAGGAGGACAGGGAGGCATCTGAGAGGGGCCACACACAAGAACTTCCAAAGTCCAGGACAGTGGGCAGATGAGCTTAAAGGCCTGAGCAACAGCCAGCAGAGCGCAGACCCTAGTGAGGAGGCTAGTCTTGATTTCTTTAAACTGCAGTCCTGTTAGAGGAGGTTAGCTCAGAATTTACTTACCATGTAGTAACTTCTTACTTGGTTCTGACCTCTGTGCTACTCTAAGTGAGCGGAAAATGAGGAGAGCTTTGCTGCCATAGATTGCTTTTTGAATGGGGCCTAGGGAGAGGGAAAGGGGCCCTTTATCAAAACCTGCCCACTCTCGCCCTGGCCAGGTGGTTCAGGTGGTTGGAACATCATTCTGTAAACTGAAAGGTTGCAGGTTTGATCCTTGGTCAGGGCACATAGCTAGGGTGCGGGTTTGATCCCTGGTTGGGTTGTGTGTGAGGCAGCCAGTTGATGTTTCTCTCTCACATCGATGTTTCTTTCTCACATCGATGTTTCTTTCTCTCTCTCCCTCTCCCTGTCTCTCTAAAAGCAATGGAAAAATGTCCTCAGGTGAGGATTAAAAGCAACAACAACAAAACGCTTGCCTACTTTTCCATCCTGTCCTTTTTCATCTTTCTCTTCCATTTGTTTAACTCTCCAGTCACATCATACTTTACACCCTTCTCAGAATAGCTTCAGGACCTAATACGAAGTTTTCTTTGCTAAAGTTTGCCTTGACTCCCCAGGGACTGGGTCCATTCCCTCTGGGCACCTACAGCATTTGTTACAGTATTAGTCCATCCCTGTTTTACCACTATGGGCTGTATTATCATTATGTGGTTGCTTACTGCTTATTAAAACATGCTTTCATTGATGACATGCACTCTGTACCTTTCTCATGCAAAGCATGTTGTCTAGCACCTAGTAGATGTTTAATTGTGCACATAAGATGTGTTCATAGCTTCACAGACAGGAAGTATGGGTAGCTTTGGGGAGTATATCTTCATAGAATGTTTCTGAGTCTCTGGGATTTCCAGCTAGCCTCCAAGACTGTTTGCAACTTGGAGATGGGGTAAGGTGGAGACAGGGCAGGGCAACTATGTATTCTAAGGAAAGAGCTTAGCCTTTATATAGTGAGCTCAGACTTTTTTCCTTAAACCTGTCTGCAGTGATTAATATGATGTAGTGCCTTCTCTGTCCCTCGACTTTGACACTCACTTTGCATGGCGTGACTCTGTACCATCATGTTCTCATTTCCCCTTACTCTTTCCAGGGTGCCAGCTTCCATGGCCTTCCATTCTCTGCGTACACACCCGTTCTTTTGCTCTCTCACTCAGTGTTTTCACCCGTTGTCATGACTTCTGTCACCGCTAAGCAGGTGACTGCCACATCCGAAGCTCTAGCTCTGAGGTTTCTTCTGAGCTCTGGTTCTACGTTCATTTCCATTCAGATATCTTACCTTTTCCTAGACAGAACAAAGAAAGTTTCACAGAGTCTTTAGCATAATCTTCTCAAAAATTTTAATGTCACCATTATTCTCTCTGACCATCCTTACTCTTGCCTACCTAGGTTCAAAATTTGGAGTCATTTTGACCCCTTGCTCTACTTTGCTTTACCTCCCACATATGCATTTCAGGTCCTCAGCCCCTACCCACACCTGCTCCTTACCTACTGCCTCTACCTGAGTTCGCCCTCTTTCCCCTTTCACCCCTCAGCTACACTAAATTTAAATTTCTTGAAGTTGATTGTCACTTTTCCTTTCCTTCTAAGGCAAACTGCAGAAACCTATTACTTGTAGGGCAGATTGCAACCTCCCTGGCTTGAATATTTAGGGCCTTCCTTCATTTGGCTTTAGCCTAACTTTTCAGCCTCATTGCTAACTGATCACTTCCCTGAGCCCTCATCGCCACTCAGACTGTTTCTGAGCCCTGTGCTCTTTTTGCACACCTGTCTAAAACTGTGCTGCCCCTCAGGCCCCCCTTGTTCTAGGACCATTGGCGCTTATGGCTCTTTAAATCTCCAGAGAGCCTTTCCTTTGGCAACTCATTATGGGGAGTCTTATAATATGGCATTTACCTGATTTATTCACCTGGATTATATTGGAGGATAGGTGCTTCCCTTAGCACAAGCACATAGTAGGCCTTGGTTGGTGAATTGCCTGTTGAAAGTACCTTATAAGCCTGACTGGGTAGAACCTCATAGGTATGCTGAACCCCACACCTCTCTGGCCATGGTGATTGCAGTCTTGGCAGCCAGGATAGTTACCTTTTTTGTTTATTTTTGTGTATTCCTCTGTGCTGAGGGCCTGTGCATTTGGCTCTCTGTGTTGCTTCTGCTTGGAGAAGGTTTTGCTGAGCAGTCACAGAGGGCCTGCATTGTCAGGCAAAGGAGTTGGTCCTTGATGAGAGAGCAGTGAGGATCGGGGGTGGTAATGTGAGGAAGCTAGAAAGGGGGAAGGACAAGATCAGTGTAGCTCTTCTTGCCCGTGACCTGGATCATTCCCTTCATTGCTGTTTGTTGTCTCTGACGCATCACAGGTCTTACACTTATATTCAGAGCAGTGTCCTGACTAGTGGGTGGCAGGCCCGCGGGGGTCTGAGACTTGGCCTGGTTATGAGCGGTGATCAGAGACCTCCTGTCATTGTTCCTCCACCATCCACTGGGGGGATGCCCTAGCTAGGAACTTGAGAGGGCCTGTGTCTTCCCTGAGGGAATTTCATGTCAGCCCTCAGTTTAAGGAAGGAGATCCGATCCCATGACTTCTGACACTTCACATTATAATAACATCAACACTTGGACACAGGTAGAGTTTGGTTTTTATTCTTGCTATAGTTTAAGCCATTTTCCCTCTAGCCCTCAGTTAGACAGAGCAACTGCTTTGTTCCTTTTTCAGATAGCTCTAAAGAACTTAAGGCTCAACATCTTACTCTTCCCTTAGCTGTCTCCTTCCAGAACTGAATAATTCTAGCCTCTTCCTCTTTTTTTTGGCTGGGAGACTGATGCATTGCCTCCTCTCCGACAGAAAGTTGTACAAGCGCTACGCCTTCCTGCGCTGTGACGATGAGAAGGAGCAGTTCCTCTATCACCTCCTCTCTTTCAATGCCGTCGATTACTTTTGCTTCACCAATGTCTTCACAACTATCCGTGAGTAGCCCTGTGCTCCCTGCCAGCCTTCTCAGTTCCGGTCTTCATGAGCCTGCCTGACGCTAACTCACTGTCCCCTTTTTAAGAAAAAAAGGTGATCACTTGTGCTTTCTGTTTGCCTTTTGCTTCTGTGGGAGAGAGGTACATTTGCCCCGCCTTGGAGGTTGTTTTTTCTCCGAAGCTGCTTCTTCTTACTGAACCGAGAGCTCAGTCCTTTGGGCCATCTGCTGTCACTGTTGTCCTGCCACTTCTCTGGGAGTCTAGGGTGATGAGGGTGGAGTGGACCGAGTGGGGTGGTGAAATGCACCGTTCTCTCTGCATACCTGTAAAGACATTTCCCTTTTCTTTTGGGCTGAGTCATTTGGCTTCACAGAAGGTTTTAGAACAGCCCACAGGGAAAAACAGCTCTTCCTGAAGTAGCAGGAAGAACTCCAGATTGCCAAGGGAGACTTGGGTCCAGGCCCTAAGTCATTATGTTTCTATGAGCAGAGTCTACCCCTGCCGTGGGCCTCAGTCTCACTATTTGCGGAGTGAGGAAGAGGGTTCAGGATGGTTCGAGAAAGGCCTCTGGAGCCTCACCTATCTTTGGTGCCAAGATGTTGGGTGGGGCGGTCTCTACATTTGCCCAGTAGCTAGTTGTTGGCCCTGTGACTCAGCAGCCTCAGCAGCATGGATTCTTGGTTCTAAAGGACATCTATCCTCCCTCTTAGAGATGAGGGCTATAGGCTGCAGTAGAAGCAGCAATGAATGAGAATTTAGGAGACCTGAGGGAAGCTAATTCCTTCTCAGTGCCTCAGAAAAGGCGCTGTAATACCTGCATGGCCTCCCCTGAGATGGTTAATGGCATTCATGAGATGATAGATTGAACAGGGCTCTGAAAAGCAGTTCAGGACAATGTCGAGCTGCTGATACTATTTAAGGAACAGGTTGACTTAGCTCTGAGCCTGCACATGGGCTTGGATCTTTGATATTTGGGTGGGGACCCTAGGAGGATTGGGACCCTAGGAGGAGTGGGACCCTAGGAGGAGTGAGGGGAGGGGCTGGCTTATATTCTGAGCCAGCCAGAGACTAAGTCCTAGGGACCTGCTGCTCCGGGCTCTGCCGGGCTGATACAGCAGGGGCTGCAAACACACCAGCATATCTGGAACGGGTCAGGGCTCTCTCAGGTATGGGAGGGATTCCTGACACCCCTCCATGCCTTTGTGGCTTCCCCTAAACAGTGATCCCCTACCACATCCTGATTGTGCCGAGCAAGAAGCTGGGGGGCTCCATGTTCACCGCCAACCCATGGATCTGCATCTCGGGAGAACTGGGTGAGACTCAGATCCTGCAGATCCCCAGGAATGTGTTAGAGATGACCTTCGAGGTACGTGTTATCTGGGAACAACAGACTCTGTGGGGCTCTGAGTACGAAACAGCTGCTTTTCTGGAGCTTTCTGCAGTGTTTTTGGAGGCCTTGCTCTGTAGAGTGTTACGCATCAGCAGAGCTGACCTGTCTTGAGATGATCAGAGGCCAGAGCCAAGAGTTGACCCAAGGAAGGGGGAGCCTGCCCTGTCTAAACAGTCTCTGGCTGGAAGGCACGCACCCATCTGAACACACATACCTCCCTGTCCATGGTGTATTGAGAAATCCCTGAGAGTTCTTTCAGCTGCTGGGTCCAAGTGTTTACCAAGACTTCTGAATCTCAGGCTGCTATCCCATTTCCAAAGCAGCCTGCTCCCCAGCCCCATTCTCCCTCTGCATAGCAGCATCTTCTTTCTCACCCTCGTGAGGTGGTGCTGTTTGTCCAGCTTTGCTGGCAGGTGGAGCTGTGAGCTCTCTCCTTGCTAGGTTGCAGGCAGCCAATCAGATACCTGCTTCCAAGGAGCACCACTGTTTTCTCCTCTTTTCTTTTCCTACTCCACCTTCTCTACTTGTTCTCTCACAGTGCCAGAACTTGGGGAAGCTCACTACCGTGCAGATAGGCCATGATAACTCTGGGCTGTATGCCAAATGGCTGGTGGAGTGTGTGATGGTCAGGAATGAGATCACAGGACATACCTACAAGTAAGTGTTCCCTTGGCTCTGCTGTAAGGTAGAGAGGGGCAAGGTGAAGCAGGGGCCGTGTTTGATGCTTGGGTATATGGAGTCTTTGGCTCCGCCTTATGCACCTGAGAAAAATAGAGGGAGGCTTTACCAGGTGAAGATGTGTGGCATTGCTGTGGCCACCCATCACTCAGGTGGCTTCCCTGATGATAACCATGGGAGGGAGGAGCAGGCCCTTCAGCAATAAGGGGAAGGACACTGGAGGAGCTGGCAGCTCTGACAGGCCATTGCCTGACCCTTAGGTTTCCTTGTGGCCGGTGGTTGGGGAAGGGCATGGACGATGGAAGCCTGGAGCGGGTTCTAGTTGGAGAGCTGCTCACGTCGCAGCCCGAGGTGGACGAGAGGCCCTGCCGGACGCCGCCCCTGCAGCAGTCTCCCAGCGTCATCCGCAGGCTCGTTGCCATCTCCCCCAACAACAGGCCCAGTGAGTGGGGAGAGAGCCTGGGCCCCCATGCTCCCCAGCCTGGGAAATGTGGGCAGATCTCCGGGAGCCCTGATACGTTAGCCCAGTCCCAGTCTGTGCAGCTGCCTCAGGATCCACCTCTGCCCGCAAAGCAGCCTTAGGGGGTTTGGCACTATCCCTAGAGGCCCAGAAGGAGCGGGGAAAGCTTGTGGAGGCTGGCCTGGGTCCTTTGTCTTACTTGTATATGATACTGGAGAGGTGAGGGATTGCTTTCTGGCCTTCTCTTTCTTGATTCCTGGGCTTCACAGCCAAGTCTTGGCCTACTTTTGGTTGCCAAAAGTTCCAGGGTAAAAATGGAAAGTAAACTTTACCAGCATCTCTTAGAGACAGAACTCTAAAATATTGGCTTTGCTGTTTTCCCAAGATTTTAGGAGGAGCTGGCTCAGCCAAGTTGGGTGGGTGAGAGCCACTCTTCCCAAGGTTCAGGCTGCCCTGCCTCTCCCATGGGCCCTCCCAGTGTCTTCAGTCTCCGGCTCAGTCAGCTAAGCACTGTTCGCCTCTGAGATTGGTGATGGATGTCTGCTTGATTTTTACCAGAGCTGAACACGGGGCAGATCCAGGAGTCCATTGGGGAGGCAGTCAATGGCATCGTGAAGCACTTCCATAAGCCTGAGAAAGAGGTGAGCCTTCCTGTCCTCCAGCCCAGGGCCTTGTACTGCATCAGAGAGAATAATGTTCTGGGGCCTGTGCCCGGACAGCCCAGAACATAGCATGTGTGCCTCAGTTAGTTCGAGATTGAGCGGATTCTTTCTCTGAGGGCCTCTGCCTTGGGTTACCCTGTTTTCCTTACACACCAGTGACCCAGCAGAGTTCCTGGGCCTCTAGTGAACAGTGTGTATTCCTGGGTTGGTCCCCCCCCTCCCCAGGATTTGCCTGGTCTCCCTGAATAATGGCTACACTGGCTTTGTTCCCCTGGTGGGGACCCACATCCATCATCTATTCATTTGTCCATTCATTCAATAGCTATTCACTGAGAGCTGTTTTGAGTTAGGCACTGCGCCAGGTGCTGGGGGAATAGACAAGGGTACTGCCTGTCTTTTGCTGCCCTCCCAGCTGTGGGTTGTGGGTTTGGGGACACAGTGGTGGAGGGCAGCTTGGCTGAGGCAAGCCTGTCACTCTTCCCTATTTCCTTGCTAGCGAGGCAGTCTGACGCTGTTGCTGTGTGGAGAGTGCGGCCTGGTCTCGGCCCTGGAGCAGGCTTTCCAGCATGGATTTAAATCACCCCGTCTCTTCAAAAATGTCTTCATTTGGGATTTCCTGGGTGAGTTTGACTAGGATGTGAGGGGAAAGCAGAGACATGGGGACTTACCACCGTAACATGGGTGCTGACTGCTGGGGTCCGAGGTACAGAAGCCAAATCAGGTGACGACTCTCAGATTAGGTCTGTTGTTTGCCCCGCCTTTTCCCAAAGGTGATGGTAGAAGCTCTCCCACCCTTTGCCCTCACCTCCTGAATTGGACAGAAAAGGTTTTTCCTGGGCATCTGCTGTACAGGCTTGGTCATGAGTCCTTGAACCTTCTCCTTATAGATCTAGCAGGCCGGTTGATAGCATCAGAGCCCAAGCCCCGTGTTGTGCCCACTTGGAGAATTTTTATGCAACAAGTTTCTCCTTCATGAGTGTTTTTAAATCTTAAGACTGGGGAAAGGACCATCTTTGTATCAGGGGCCACATAAATTTTAAAAATAAGGATAAGGAATATAAGGATCATTTTGAAAGGTGATTAGTGACATCACAACACTTGTGTTATTCTTGGTAAGTTATTTACATCAACATCGAGTGGCCCGTGGCAGGTGGCCAGCAGGGGTAGGTTGGTTTTAAGAGACTTTGTCATTGGCAAGCTTTTCTCCTCTTCACAGAAAAAGCACAAACCTATTATGAGACTCTGGAGCAGAATGAAGTTGTTCCTGAGGAAAACTGGCATACAAGGGCCCGAAATTTCTGTCGATTTGTCACTGCAATCAACAATACTCCCCGGAACATTGGCAAGGACGGCAAGTTTCAGATGCTGGTGTGCTTGGGAGCCAGGTACTGCCGCCTCATGGGCCAGAGTACACAGCAGCCAGCCTTGGTGGGGGTGCTGCAGTCCCGGTGTGGTGCAGGGGGTGGGCAGTGCTGATGAGCAGACGCTCTTGAGCAGGTGAGGCCTTAGAGGGCTTCCAGGAGGCCCTTAATTTCTTTTATGTACCATGCATATGGGAGGGATCTCTGGGGGTGGGGATGAGAGTGTGTGTGTAACTGGGGAGGAAAGGCTGAATTTTGATGGGAAGGAACAGAAGCACCCCGCTGGTGAAATTTGAAAGAGTGTATCTAGTCATTCCTTCAACAGGCATTTGAATGTGCCAGGCCTTGTGATGGTGGGAATAGAGATGGTGGGATAGAGCTGAAAAAAACATGGCCCCTACCACGTAGAAGGTCACCTGTTCCAAGTGAATACAGTACAAGGCAGAAGGTTGTGAGGGTCCAAAAAAGAAGTGCACGTGTATGGGGCATGCTGGAAAGGTGGAGGAGGAGGGTCAGAGAAGGCTGCAGGGAGTTGGCTGTAAGGATAGAGGAGCTGGGACAGAGAATCCTTCCCTATTAGGACACCGTTGTTTAACCACGGGACTGCAGTGGTATTAATTTGGTATCATAGATGGTATGCGGAAGAGTAGGCAAGATTTTTAGGGGCTGTTCCAGTAGGTCAGGTGAGAGCATGAAGGCCAAATAAACTTGAGGCAGGAGTTTTTTCAGGCTGCAGACGGGAAGAGAGTTAGTGTGCTGGTAGGAAACAGACTCGAACCAGATTCATTAGGTTCACAGCTCAGATCAGCCCCTCAGCTTGCTGCGTGATCTTGGAAAAGCTTCTTAACTTCTACGTACCTCACTTTCTTCTTCTGTAAAGTGGGAATTACAGTAGCATTGATAGTGCCTACCTTATATCACAGGGTTAGCCATAACAGGGAAGCAGGGTCTGGTCCATGCTAAGCTCTGTGTGGATGTAGCTCTTGGCATCATTTTTGGTGGTGGTAGCTGTGGGGAGGAGTGATTGGCTGTTGGCTAGAGATGGGCTGTTGAGATGAAGTGCTGACTAGATTTGGTGTCTGGTTGGGTTGTCGAGGGAGGGAGGGATGGTAGGGGTGGGGTTGATTTGGGTCATATTGGGTTGTCTGCTGGGGCTGGGTGTCCCTCCATTGGGAGCCTTTTAAAGCCATGTAGGGTCTCTTCACCAAGCCCTGTTAGAGGAGGAAAAGGGGGCTGTGGGAGCTCTCTACTTCTCCAGCTTCAGACTTTGTTCTAGGAGAGATGGAGCAGCTTTCCCCTTGGCCTTGCACTAACAGTCTCCCTTCCTTTGCCCTCTGACCCACCTGGACGGATCTGCCCTGCCAGAGATCACCTCCTCCACCACTGGATTGCCCTGCTGGCCGATTGCCCCATCACTGCACACATGTATGAGGACGTGGCATTGATCAAAGACCACACACTTGTCAATTCCTTGATCCGCGTGCTGCAGACATTGCAGGAATTCAATATCACGCTGGAGACGTCCCTGGTCAAGGGCATCGACATCTGACCTCTCAACACCAGCCAGCAATAGGACTGAGACAGACTTGCCCTGCAGCTCGGACCTGTCTTCCCAAGGGACTTAAGCGAGTTGTGCAGGAGATGGAGAGATGTACACTCACTGTAAAAAGAAAACTAGAGGATTTTTGGAATAAATAATCTATTTTAGAGTTTATTTGCTGATTTGCTTTTTACACACTTTCATGTGAAAGAGTGATAGGAGAGGGAGACGAGGTCGGTGCCGCTTATTTTGAAGCTGGTGCCCTCCCTCGCCGTGGCCGTGTGCTGGGGGCCTGCGGCCTCCCTGGACTGAGGCTGGCAACGTGTGCGGGGCAGTTCTGCTTCCTTGCCTCGCTGCGTTACTGAGGCCATTCCACATCGTTTTTAAACTAATGTTTTCTATATTAACATTATTATGGATATTTGGCTTTCCTGGGCCACACACAGGTGTGCTGAGTGGAAGCCCCACGCTCCAATCAATGGGATTTCAGTAGTGCCTCCGCAAGCACTGACACGTCAGTCCCACATCTCGTCTTTTTCTTGTTTCTTTTCTCTCTTTCTCTCTTTCTTTTTTTTTGGTCAGTATTATTTGGGAAGAAGACATGCTGAGATGTATTATTGTGCAGAAAATCACATTTCCTCTTGGCACGCAGTTGCGCAGAAGTAAACATAAGCATGTTTTAACAGGTTTTCCTTTTTTTCGTATTATTTATTTAACCCTCCATTGTGTGTTTTAAGTCTTTCTTTTTCTTTTTTCTTTTTTTAAGGAAAAGAAAAGCTTGTCACAGTCTAACTGGCTATGTTATTGTTAAATTTACGTTGTTTCGCAACTTAGAAACCAGCTACAGTATGGCCCACTTAATAAAACACCTGAAGCAAAACCTCATGGGTTCCTGATTTTTATGGGGGTTTCCGAGCAGTGGGTGGTGGCGGGGGCAGTGTGGTCTGTCGGGGAGGTCCGGGCTGCAGTGTCATTGCTCTCTCCAGCTGGCTCGGGGGCCTGTGACTCCTGGGTCCTTCCCACTGCAGCACTGGGAGTTTTCAGAGCTGTTAGGCTCCTGGTTGAGAGGGATGCAGACAAGAGTTACTTTTCCTAATTTACAGAGGAGGAGGCGGAGACACAGAGGGGAAAAGACCGGGGCCACTGAGGTTGCAGAAGGGGCCATTTCTTGAAATAAGACCAGGTGTGGGAACATAGGACACTTGAGATCCTTTCTGCCCTTGGAAAAAAAAAAGCTCTTTCTTGAGACAGGGGTTTACTTTTCTTGGGATGGCGGGTGATACAGCTTTATGAGAACCTTGGGAACCAGCTTTCTTCCATTTTATTCTTCAATCAAGCTGCTCTGCAGAGACAGGAAGCTCCAATGAGCAGGTAGAACACCTCAAACCAATCAATGCCCTTTTTAAAAAATTTTCATCTGAGGCTATGTTTATTGATTTGAGAGAGAGAGAGAGAAACATCAATCAGCTGCTTCCCTTATGCATCCCAACTGGGGATGGAACCCACAGCTTTTTTGGTGCATGGGACAACGCTCCAACCAATTGACTCACCTGGCCAGGGCTCACTGTCCTGTTTTGTGTTTCCCTGATGCCACTTGTGCTCTTCCCTTTGCCTGGAATGCCTCCCCTCATTCTCACTTCTTGCCCATCGTTCAAGCTTTACTTTAGGAGTCACCCATTATGAAGCCTTCCTTAATTCCTGCTGGGCGCAGTTAATCGTTCCCCCAATGTGCTCGGGTGGTTTTGTAGGTGTTGGTACTTCCTCTCCAGTCGTCATCACCTGCTTTCATGTTGGGCCCACTTTCTAGACTGAGCTCCAAAAGGGGAGAAAAGGTCTATTGTCCATTTTCATCACTGGTGTCTGGCAGGTGGTGAGTTCCTAAATAAGGATTTTCCAAGAGATGACCAAAGAGACTGGAGGCCTCTAAGACAGCTGCAGTACAACATCCCGCAGGCAGGGGGTATCAGTGGGCTGCACTACAGCTGTCTACCTGAAGGCCAAGGGGAACCCAGTTTCTTTGGGAAGTGGAGGAGGGAAACTGGGGAGAGGTGGGCCGTGGGCCTGGAGCAGGAAGGGGGATTTCTGGCTGGGCAAGAAGGGCAGCATGGACCTCAGTGTGTCTCTGTTGTGGGCCTAGGCCAGAGACACCTTTACACAACACCTGTCTCTTTTCCTCACAATTCTGCAAGGTAAGTGTAGATTATCCCTGGTTTACAGGTGATGAAAGCAAAGTTCAGAGTTTAATCACTTGCCCAAGGCCACACGTGTTGGATATGAAGTTTGCAGTTGTCGGAACTGTCTCCCTCCCAGCTTGTGGCTCTTCTACTGATGTCTGTTCCCCTGTCTGATGCAGGTCTCTCCCAAGGTGGCATCAGAGTGACCTACCCCAACTGCTCTAAAATACCAACATGTCAGTCTCAGTCACTTTTTGTCCCCTAAATTCTCTTTTATTTCCTTTCTTAGCAACTGTTACACTCATTATTTGCTAATTCTAAATGTACGTTTTATAAGGGAGGAACACAGTCCGCTTTGTCCACTAAGTAGTAAATGCACATGGTAGGTACCCAAGAAGTATCTGTGGGGTAAATTCATTCATTGGCGGTGGTTAAGATCATAGACTGCAGAGTTGAAACCGTTAGGTTGAATCCTTGCTCTGCTGTCACCTAGAGCAAGCTATCTAAATACATAACTTTCCCGGACCTCAGTTTACTCACCTATAAAATGGGAATGATAATAGTGCTTGCATCATAGGGTTGTGAGGACCAAATGGCTCTACCTGCATGTCTGCAATGGGCAGGTGTGTACAAAGTGCTTGATAAATGCTGGTGGTTGTCATCAACCTATCGTGGTAAGCCCTGTCCTGATTCCTGATGGAAACCCAGACCCCTTGTCCTTTGATACCAAGGGAGGTGTCGACCGTGACGGTTCTGCTTAGGGTAGGGGAATGTCAGGAGTGGACACTGCACGTAGAAAGAACAGCAGGAGCAAAAGCATTGTTGGAACTGAAAGTGCTAGAGAGTGAGGCTTACGGAAGCCTAGTCCAGGTGAAGAATGGAGCTTTACCAGTCTCCCCAGAGCTCCTCCCTGCTCCTCTTTCCCCAACCCAGGCCCAGCTACCTCCCTCTTTCCAACTTCTTGCAATTCACAGTAATAATCACTTCCTTGCGCTTCTTTATTGTTTTATCACCCAAGTGTGCATCCCTACACACTATAGTTTTCAGTCTCACTTTTTAAAAACCTGATACAGCTTTTAATTTTTTTTTAAATCTGAAGGGTCCCTTGTACCCTTTTCTTTTTCTTACAGTTCATCTGTTGAAGAACCTGGGCCATTTGATCTGTAGTTTTCCAGTCTGGATTTTGCTAATTTTATGCTGGTGGTGCAGTTTACTCTTTCGCCCTCTGCATCTCCCACAAATCAGCAGCTAGATCCAGAGACCTGAGTTGCCGCAGTTTTGATGAGGTTCTAGGTAGTGGTGTGTGCGTTTTCCATCAAGGGGCACGTCATATCTGGTGTCCGCTGTTTTTTATGTTGGCAGCCATGGATGCTCGATGCCTTCATCCTGGAAGTAATTCACTGGGTGGGGGGGTGCAACATGGAGATCTTCTAACCCATCATTTTGTTTTAATTTATTAGATGGAGTAATTTTATAAAGAGTTGCTGCCCCTCATCTATTTGATTTCTCAATTTGTATAGGAAAGGCAGGATAAGTGCGTAATTCTTTTATTTATTCAATTTTAAGATAATGAACTGAGCTGATTCCCTGTTTTCCTCAGAAGGTGGTAACTTTTAAAAACTATTATGATAAACTCAGGGGCTTAAATGTATTTGATGGGTTTTATTCCACTGCAGTTATTAATCATTATCGTTTCATTTTGGCTGCGGGGAGCTTTGTCAAGTTGGCCCCTGAGTTTGACACAACCCTGGCGGCTGCTTTCTGGAGTTTCAAGATGCCACCAGCTCATCTTGTACTAGAGTTGGAATAGTTATTTCACATGTGCTTTACCCATTCCTGATGTATCAACATGAAGGCAGCCCTGCCACCTCCTGCTGTTCAGGCTCAATGATCTTGGCCAAGATGGGGACTTTTTTTTTTTTGTCAGCTGGTCCTCAGACACAAGGAGTCCAAATTACCCTGGTGATGGCCAGAGCTTGAGGTTCAACATACCAGGACCTACAGAATGGGGTTCTCTGTCCCCTGGCAAGAGTGTACCCTTTTGGGGGACCAGTACTTGTGACCCTGCAGAACCCGGAGCTAAAGGAACAGGAAATACAATATCCCTCAGTGGCTCCTTGGAAGTGATTGTAAATGTGTCCATTCCTGCTTCTGCCCCTTGGATCTGGGACCTGTGTATTCTTCGTTAGAGACCCAGTACCACATCCTAGACTCTGATTTAATGCATTAGATCCTGAAGGATGGGCCCCCATCCTTGCATAACTTTGCCTCAAACTGTTGAACCAGTGCTTGTGTTGTGCCTTCAGTGGGCCATTCCAGTGCTCGTTGAGGTTGGCAGCTTCTGGAGGGTACAGTGAACACATGACCAGCAGATCCTGATAGCAGCAGCCTACTCCCTAACTTTCTTCCCTGTGAACAGGGTGCGCCAGTTCGATGCCATGCCGGATGGAATTCCACACCTGAGGATCAGGTGTTCTGTAAGCTTCTGGA